>VZTO01026587.1:0-19793 GCA_013400615.1 Syrrhaptes paradoxus
TTGGTTTCCAAATTGTCAAGAAAAGTTCTGTTCAAATTTTGACGAAGGCTCAGCTTTGTTGTTTGAACACACTGGTGATAATGGACACTTCCTGCAACAGTGGGAACAACATTTCTTTTGAATTTAGACACGCGTTTTTCCTTGCAAAGATAACTTATTTCAAGACCCACAAAGCCAGGGACTGCCGTGCTTACTGTCTTAGCAGCTGATGACAGTTTTGGATTACACACTCATGCTACAGCAGCATATTCTGGCTTCAGCTGGATCCTTTGAGCTCATATAGAGAAAAAGAGTAAATGATCATTCCTGTCTGCCACAAACATCTTAGTGAGATCCAGCCTCTCCAGTCATGCCTGCTCCAGAGATAAGGAAAGGGCACATTTCATGGGATCTCCTCTGCATGTGCTTCTCACAAGTTGTTGTATATGTAACTTTCACAGATAAGTTACAGCAACTCTTCCTGCAGGAAAGAGAGACCAGTGTGGGTTCCTAGACCAAGCACAGTTCCTGCAGTTTGTGCATCCAGTTCACAAGAGTTGCAGGATGCAGTGGTGGCTGTGTGAATTTTCATGGTCCATTTCTCACGGCCTAAAGACAGCAGTTTGGGCACCCTAGTCTAAGGCATCAGGAGCGACAAGAACAAGAAGATCTGCCATGGCAGAGGGATGGAAGAACAGTAAGCCACTTCAGTATAAACTGGCAGTGTGCTTAGTTTCCATGGATGAGTATAAATCCAGACAACAGCAGCAGGGATCTTTACCCATCACCAACTACTGCGAAAGGGCAATCTCATCTTCTCTCACCATCTTGTCTAATATTTCATTATTTGCTCACTTCAGGGCTACTCACATGGCTTTCCAGGTTAGTAGACTAGAAGGAAAAAAAGGAAAGCTTCCCACATCATGTTGTTGTTGTTGATAAATGAAGAAAGAGAAAAAACTAAGCACGGAGACAAAGTAATGAGTCACCTGAATGCTCGTAAAGCCAGATGTAGAATTAAGGAACAGGCACTGACATGCACTCATGAGAAAATACAAAGTTGCTTTAGCCTCTCTCAAAAAGCAATGCTGCAGGGCAGTAGGACTAAGGGGAGTTTAAAAAATAAAAAGAGAATGGGGGAGGGGGGAAGGCTTCTTAACATATAAATCACAGTGTCAAAATCCTTTTATCTTTTGGCGCCCAAATCTCTCATCTGCCTTAGCAAATGCTAAACAAGTCACTAGCAATTCTTTGTGAATTTTTAATTGGTGTTTTCACAACCTTATTCTTGATATTTCTAAGAGAAATTAGCAGATGTTCACAGGAAGAGTTTTACAGAGAAAAATCTCTCAGATGGGCTGGGGCTGACTCTAAGAAGGAGCTGGACCTCCTTAGCACTGGCTGGACCTCTACCTTAGCACTGGCTGCAGCAAAAACTCCTCGCTTTTGTCAGCTTCAGAATATACTCTCCAGGACTCGAAAAGTTAGCCTGAAATTGCCTACATTTGTGTGAGCATTAGGTTTTCCCTACAAAGTCTGCGAGGCCGCGTTAGCAACATCTGGTCTCTAGTTCGCACACGGGAAGGTCACAGCAAGACAGAAGTTCAACCCTTTTCCCTGGTGACAACACAAAACTCTGTTTTATATTGCTGCAATATGAAGGAAGAAGTGAAAACTTTAAGATGTGTAGTAAATAGTCTGTAACGTGGTTCCAAAGCCTACGTTTATGATCTTGCCTACTGATCTGCCAGAAAGCTCCTTGAAGAGGGAAGTGCTTAGGTCTGGTGTTGGAAATGGTTTATCAGATGGCTTATGAACAGATAGGCAACACTTCTGTTAGTAAATCCTTCCAAAACTGAGTTTCGTTCAAAAGCCAGGGAACAAAACTTGACAAATTTCACACTTTCATTTCAAAGACGCCAAAAGTGCTTTTTTTCAACATTTAAAAAAAAATAATTCAATTGTCATTGTGCAATGTCGTTTGCATTTAAAGGTTTTTCTATGTAAGACTAGGAAAGAAAGCTAAATAGTAAATCTGAAATAAATCCTTCTGTTTGCAGATGAATGAAATTGCCCAGGTTGACTCTAACATGAAATTTCTCATTTTGCTGTTCCACCAAAAGGAAAAATACGTGGGTTCGTTTGACGTAACCCAATTTTAAGTCAACCACTGAAACAAAATATCCATTATTGACCCAACTTGGCTAATGTCTAAACCTCCCGACGCTGGAATATTTTGGGCATAAGAGAAAGTTTTAAGAAAAAGGGAGGGTGTGAAGTCAGTACATTTTTGAGGTTGATGCTTTTTCCAAATGCCGTATGGCTGAGCAGAAGTGTGAAAGCAGCCATTAAGCCGTTCACCATGCTTGAGCCAGGGCTGAATTACAGCAGCTAGAAACTTGCCCCATTATCTCACTGTTTCTTCTGCTTCCCACTTCTACGTCGCAGATGCAAACAGTAAATTCCTCAGCATGGCAAGCAACATTTTGTGTCTGGGCAGTATCAACTTGGTCCATAGCAAAGGCTCTTTGGCACAAATCTGTTCCACCATGGAAGAACGATAGTTCTCAAATGTAATACTTGCTTTCTTGTTTTCTCAGAATAAATACCACAATCTGGTTGAAACAGTTTTATCCCTCTTCCCCCAATGAAGAGACAACTTTAAACAAAAGCAAAATCCTAATTTTCTACAAGATGCAGCTTCTACTCCTCAAAAACCAGACATGAAGCCCAAGTCTGCAACTATTGAAGGGAGACACTGTTGACCTGAGCCTGGGCTTTTGCTGGACATGTCCACTCAGTTTTAATGTGGGCTCTGGTCTTAGGAGAGGTGGAACTTTTGGTCGTCAGAAAAATAAGCTGTGGGGTTAAACAGTCATAAATCAACGATGCAATTGGTTCTGTCCCATTTGGATTTCTTAGTCCTAGCTGGACTCTCTGAAACCGTTGATATTTGCAGAGATGTTTTGGGCACGATCAATGAAAATCTAACCAGATAGGCAGTAATTTTCAACAGGTACCTTTCACAGCAGCAGCATCAAACCTAACTGGGAAAAATCTGATTCTGAACAGTTCGTAGTCTCTGAGTCAATCAGCTTTCCCTCTCCTCATCCTTTACTCTTATCCAAGCTGCGCCTTGAATGTGCTCAAGAGAACCAAAAATAAATGCATTTGTGAAGTTTTTCTTCTTTTTCTTCATGCCAGATTGAGAGGAGGGAAAAAAAAGCATTCTGAAATATGAAAGAGCCTTTCTATTTCACACACATCTGTAGCTTATTAAGGAGACTATCCTAACTGAAGACACTCTGACCAAGCAACTCCAGGTTTCCTCTGGTAGGGCATGAGTAGCCTGTGGTATCAGAAGCTGACAGGGTGCCAGGAATCACCAGCAAACCAGCAGCAAGGGTAGCAGGCAGCACGGTGTGAAGTGTGTTCTGTGGTACAAATGCTCCTGAAGGACTGAGGAATTGCCTAAGAAGTCTAAGTCATTTGAAGAGATTGTGGCATGTTAGAACCCACAAAAAAAATGTTTCTCCAATGCATTATTTATTGCTTTTCTGTATTTATATAATATCCAGCTTCCTGAGAGTAATTTGTTTTGGATTGTGTAACACTGGGCAGAACATCAAACGTATGTTAATCAGTGGTAATAAAACACTAAGTTTTATGGTCACTGAGGTATTAAATATTGCTAATAAATTATAGGGTTAGCATTTTAAATGAGCTAGAGTTTGGAGAGGAGCAGTAACACCATGTCTGAAAGCATTAATTGCCATTGCCCAACTTCCTAATTATCAAGAGCTTCAAAAATGTGTTTAAACCAATATATCACTCTGTTACGCACGCAGTGAAAAACAACAGCTGCATTTGAAAAGCTTCAATAGCACTAAGTACTTTACCCCTTCAAAGCGCTCTACGGACATGAAAACACAGTACCTCTGTGAAACAGCTAATTGTTACTATCCCCATTTTATCCATGGGGGAAGCAGAAGTGCAGAGAGGTTAAAAGCCTCCACTGAGACCACCCAGCTCATCAGAGCCAAGATTTGCATCAACAGGGGGGACACACTCTCCAGTCCTATAAGGAACAGGCAGTGCTCCCCTTCCACAGGAACAGCCCAACTGCAGTGACGGCAATCCAGTCATGGAAACAGCATCCTGTCCCCACATTGACTTTCCTCTTCTTGGGAACTGGCAGGGACTGGAAGAAGCAAGAGGCACAAATTTTCTCCAGGGATAACTCATGGAGAAGGAAGCTGTGTGGTATATGACAGGCTCTCCTGCTTTCCGTGCACTAGGACAATTTTTAAAGCAACATTTTTGTGAACTGTCGTCCTGCCTGTTCTGGTGGTCTGCTGCTTGCTCACTTGTGGCTGGATCTGCCGCTACTGAACTCAAACCGACATCAGAGGAACAGCACTGGAGTGTGGCAGAGCAGCAACATAAAGCCCACAAGCGCTCTGCCTGGATTGCTGCCCACTGCCGTATTAGCAGTGAGCCTAGGCACAGAGACTGCCCTAGCAACCCAAAGGCAGCTGAAGAGTCCTCACAGGCTTGTCTCTTCTTGAATATTAGAATCCTGAAGATATTTTTCTCCATAGGCCGCCTCAAAACGTATATTTATTAAAGCTGATTTTGGAAACTACAAAACATGCCAGTCCCGCTACAGACCAGAAAAACCTCCACATCAAAGCAGCCCGATTCTTTCACCAGATTTACAGTCTTCTTATCCCTCCTGAAAACCAAAAGACTAAAAATATTTACTTTTCTGTCCAAAACACACCTCTTTTCCTGCTCGAGTACTGCAGGCAACACCACTTCAGTCATGCAGCAAACAGACACGACTTCCTTTTTGCTCCCTCCCTCTCGCTCTCCCTTTAGTCCCTCCGGCTCCAGACCTAAGCACATCCAGCCATTCCACTTGCTCTTCTGCTGCCAAAAACCGCACATAAAATTCCTCTCTTGTTCAGTCCAACCTGCTTCTCCTGCATGGAACAGAAAGCACTAAAGGGGCCACTGAGACCAGGACTTTATTAGCACTACCATTAGTCACCAGTGGTCACCTTGCTTCTGATGTCAACTGTCATAAACAGAAGAAAAGACACAGAAGTAGTCAAATCTTTTTGTCATGCTACTATGTAAGTCCCCTACCAAAAGCTGACACTGCTGTTTCGTAGCAAGCTCCATCACCGTCCTACATCCCTCCCCAGCAGTTGGAGAACTGACACTGGGATCAAAATTTGAGCTGTCCCATAATTCAAAATGCACTTCAAAATGTTCCAAGTCCAGCTCCCTACTCTTCTGATCTCAGAAGAAAAGGAGATGGATTTGCGCTTCTCTTCTTGTAGCATTTTCTCTTGGCTTTGCACAGAGTCTTTCATTCATTTCTTAAATATTTATCTGGTTCCCTTTGGGAAATACTTAAGACAGACCTTCTGTCCATCCATTTTGTTCTCTTCACTAGATCTCCTCACTAGACAAATGAGAGTCCTCTGCTGGTTTAAACCCTCCTTAACAACCATGTAGGAAACTGCTTGAACCTTTCACTGTATAACCCAAAGACATCTATACACCAGTATATTTCTGTAACATGCCTGCATTTCTCGCAGCCTAAGATGAGGCTTGCAACTAGCAAGGATTTAACCAATGATGCTTAAAAATGTACATGCATACTCCTACATGGTGGCTATTAGAGATTCTGTTGGAAGTAATTTGGGAAGGGGAATCCTACATTTGTATTATTCATCACAAGTTGGGAGTTGGACTCGATGATCCTTATGGATCTCTTCTAACTCAAGATATTCTCTGAAGTCATAAGAAAAGCAGACTGTCAAATGTAAGAGAAAGTTCTGGGAATTTTCCAACTATTATCATTGTGAGCAAACCTTCTTGATATCCACATGTTCCGTTTTTTTGTCCCATTTTATCCACAATTCTCAGACAGTGCTACTCCATGCCATAGCCTAAAGGAGAAAAGTACCAAAAGCAGCACTGCAAAGCATGTAAATGCCTGAATAGAAATACTACAAATGTAAGAAAGCTATATTGGATTATTTTTAGTCTAATTTGAAATGCAGAGAGGTGCAAGGAGGAAAGAGAAACAGAATTATCTAAAGTATTTATATGATCCCCATTACTGGAGCATCTTAATTCTTTACAATCTCTAACATGTGAGGGAGGGAAGTATTATCTTCTGCATTGTACAGACAAGAAACAGGGATCCAGATTCTTAAAAAGCATTTAGGAGTCAAACTCTCACTGACTTCAGCTGAAGTTGGGTTCCTAAGCGCTTCTAAGAATACAGCCCAAAGCAGCTACAATATGCACAAGTAACCCACGGCATTAGAGACCTAACACCCTCTGAACTCGTGCAGAGCATGCAGCAGGAGTCCCTAGGCACACCGCTCCCTTCCCAATTCTGCACTCCCTGTTCCTGTGGCCAGTTACTCCTGGCACTGTGCTGCTCTTCTTCCTTGCCCCGATGAAAAGCATCCTGCTTCCTCCAGACCATGTCAGCAGTTCTTCAAGATCATTTGGATCATCTCTGAAGTGTTTGCTCTCCCTCTCTGGCTTGCTGTCATTGCGGTAAGGACTCTCTCTACTCCATCGCCTAACTGCCTACCATTAGTAATGAAAGCCACCAAGCAGAACGAGATGTATCTCAAATCTCAGCTTTACATATTCTTCCATTTAACAGGCAACTGATCGTCATTCCCTGATGATGTTTTGCCCCCATTCATTCATAACATCATCTTCAGGCAATGAAATCTTTGCCCTTGAGAATGTCACACATCTTACTAAAGTCAATGGAAGGTCAAATAGTTGTTCCTCTTACAAGACACATTATCTGGACTTAGGAGGAAATCAGATCAATTTGACATGATTTTGAGAGAGAATGTGAGTTCTATGCTCTACAGCCACTTACGGAGCAGAAGAATATAATACAGGAATTCTACAGTAATAAGAATGACAGTCAATGTCTGAGGATCCTAGATAGTCCCTGTCCTCTCCTAGGAATAAAAAAAAAAAGCTTCTGAAGAACATTCATGTTGCTGCTTTCCCCGTAATTTGTTGACCAGTGGCTAAATATATATAGTTTGTCTTGTAATTCAACCACAGTCAAATAATTTATTTTTCCCAATCCAGCTAATACCTGCCTTTCAGGATTGCTAAGGAAGGCTTTGCTATTCTCCATTCAATGTTTACAATAACCTCACGAAAGAAATCCTGTGAAATTACTGTTATTTTAATACCTGGGAGTAAAGTCACTCGACTATAGGTGCACCAGTGTCCCTACAACTACTCTTAAGAGAAGGTAGGTAATCTGCCTGCTAAGTTACTCTGTCTTCTTGCAGTATGTGCTGTTCCACTCAGTCTTTGACATACT
This sequence comes from Syrrhaptes paradoxus, assembly GCA_013400615.1. NCBI lineage: Eukaryota > Metazoa > Chordata > Aves > Pterocliformes > Pteroclidae > Syrrhaptes > Syrrhaptes paradoxus. The sequence continues at coordinate 7,367 of VZTO01026587.1, forward strand.
CAATGCACATAGTGCAGACATGCTTGTGGAAATTAAATCTTTCCATTTTCGTTCATTAGACCTAGGCAAACTGTTTTTCTGCTTTGGTCTCAGATTTTTGCTTTCCTCCACGGGTTCCGATTGCTCTCACCCAGGGACAAAATTTTAAGCAGCTCATAACGGGGCCAAACCCTTTCAGATGTTGTGTACAAGTTTCAGAGCTGTTTTCAGATTTATTTCCTTTCTTGTTTCCTTGCAGATATCCCTTTGATGCCACTGAGTAGATTTGGACATCAGATATACGATCAGCATGTGGGACAATTTCCCTACAAACTGGCCACATTCACAGTCAAAACTAGTCTGTTGGATCCCCAGAGATCAAAATGAAATGCATCCAAAGTCTGTATTGTTTTCCTACTCCCTAGACTGTTACAGCAAAGTAGTCTTGGAGCCGAACTTCCTTAAAGTTGACAGGACACCAGACTTCAGTCATCTGGGCACCAGACTGGGTCCAACTCCAGTAGCTGGAGACGAAGAAGACAAATCTTTTAAACTTGTCATAGGAGAGATTAAAAGGTGCTGATCAAAGTGTAAGCACTATCATCACTGTCTGGGCTACTACAAATATTTCGGTTAAGTTGCGACTCACTGGCACCTGAATGCGACTCCTTATTTTTCCTCTCTCTGAATATGCCCACTCTATGTAATACACAAAAAGCAGAACTTGTACCAGGCCAGCCATGGGTCTTTTGGTTTATTTTGTGTTTTGATTTTTTTGTAAGAATACTAAATCAGAGAGCAAAGAGTTACAGCCCGTGTTTCTCACAGTCAATGCACAGGGGCTTCCTCTTTGCTCCGGTGCACTTTTCGGTCAGTGCTCTCGCTTGGCAGGCGGGAGGGATTGGGAGGTGCTCTGCTTTCAGGGCGGTGAGGAGGCTTGGCTCACTCAAGGAGAAACTGCTATGGTCTGGGCTGGGACACATCCCACCTCCTGGCTGGAGGCAGCAGTGCCAAAGAGAAGGTCTACAGGGGGAAAGGGAGGGGAAACCCTTTAATCACCTAAGCAAGAAGCAGTAAAGGCTACTGGGGATGGGATGTCACATCTTGACTGACTGTAGGTATTTTTCTTTAGTGATGTGAACATTTGCCAAACACCGTGAAGTATACAATATATAAAATGGAGAAGCAGATACAGCTGAGATTTGTGAATGAAGGCTTGACCTTTCCATGATCTTCCATACTCTCATAGTTATTTTCAGCTCTTCAAGTTATTGCACATCAAGAAGAAAAGCAGGTGCAAAAATACAACAGCCAGAACCACAACTAGAATGAAGCCTCAGAGAGGAAAGAGCTGGACCAGCATCGTCATGAGGGGTGGCTTTGAAAGGGGAGGTATTTAAGCCTCCTCATTTTGAAATTAGTTTCTCTTGGTTTGTTTGAAACATTTTACTAGTTTGAGGGATTTCTCAATTCGCGGGTTGAGAGGTTAGCAAGATTTGCTCCAGCTTTCTTTTTTTTATAATAGAGGAGTGTGATGAGAAACTGAGCACAAATCTATAATTAAGACAGGGAACCTCCTGAAACTAGTCAGGTTTCAAAAGCAAATAAATGTTTAAGCACAATCACAGTATTTCAGGAAAATGTTAAAAGCTTTAATCAGAAGGAAAGGGTAAAGGCACTTTTATTTCAGGCATAGTTCAAGCATCATCCATCTTCCTTCCCTTCCATAAAGGCAAACATTCTCAAGTTACAAGTTTTGAAAGATTTTTCCAAGCCTCCATTTTCCTTGGAGCTTAACGATGTCTTTAATCAAGACTTCCTCCTGGAGCTCTACAGCTTATTCTGCAGCCCTTGTACTCAGCGTTATTTCTAGCTGTTCGCTTCTCCAGCCTCAGAGGTAGAAAGCAAAATTATTTTCAAATTTATGATTGTATCAAATATATAATTTAATTTCATATTATTTATGTTTTCATGCCAGCTCTGATAAATGTTCCTAGCAAATACCGAAACCAAAGTTCAGCTACTAGGTCTCTTTCTAGGAGGCATGCTCTTTCAGTCCCTTTGCTGTAAGGATTTGTGGACAGGTTTTTCAGAAAAGAAAAAGAATTAACTCCTGAACCGGCTCCAGGTTGGAACTTAATGACAGCCGTCTGGGAAATAGCAGTCAAAAAACTCAAGGTTCTGAATAAGTCTAAAAACTCACATAAATCCTACACACATTTGTTTAAGGGCAAATGCAAAGGAATTGGTATAAACCCCAGCAAGGGGAGCAAGAAAGAGATACTTTGAGTGCCTGGCAGAAGTATGTGAGATACTGTGAAACTCATCCTAAATTAATAAATCAGAAGAGTTACTACAGTAAAGAGTCAGGGAAGGGTAATCACGACAAATACAGCAGAATAAAAATAAGCTATAAGCAATGCTGAACACAAATGCGGGAGCGTTTGAAGCTAGCTATGGGGAGAAGAGGTGGGCTCCCACGCTGCAGCCCCCGCGCTGCCCCGAGCTGGTTGTCCCATTGCAGGGCTGCATCTCTGAGGGACCTGAGCAAAACACCCCCCTGCCTTGGACCTGCTGCCCCATCCCAGCCCCCATTAACCCTTTCCAGACTGCTGCCATGCTTCTGAATAAACATACCACAGGGAGAGAAAATTGCATTTTTTCCTAAACCCACTGTTAAATACTGTTAGGAAATTTGGTAATGTCTTGAGGATATTGAAACAATAATCAACTGGGGACACGACAGACAGCGATTCCCTGCAGTGCCTCGCCTCTTCAGGAATCATCGGCTGCTGGCAGTATTAACTCACTTGCTAAAATGGAAAAGACAACGTAGAGCCTTTTAAACAGATTTTTCAGCAAAACTGTGCAGAGCACAGAAGTTACTTATGGGAATTACAGATTGGGGTGAATTTAGAGGAAAATCAGTGTGTGATCCCCACCAACAGCAGCTGTGCATGGTCAGGCCGAGAGACAAATTGGGGAGATTGTGTTTCCTAGAAGGAGGGTAGAGTACAGCGTCTTCCTCCTGTTCAGACAGCAAGAAATGCTGAAGAGAGTTCATCTCTCTTGGCTGGGTGTTTCCGTGCACCGTCACTTTTTTGTGTTACAACAAGAATATGTTACTCAAAGATGAAGGAACACACCAAAAGAATTGACAGATAACAAAGGGTAAAGGAGAATAAAATATATGAAGACATTTAGAAGAACAATGTACATTTTCTATCCTAAATGTTGCTTGTATCAAAACACAAGGAGGTTTCAGAAAAGGATCTGAAGGAGAGATGGGTGACAGGACAGTTCAAGGAAAGTGTTTCTTGAATTTAAGTGACGGCCAGGGTACGTATCGGTAGAAAGAAGCAAAACAAATAGGGAAGATGACAAGCACAATGTGGCGATAGCTGTTGTCGTGAAACTGGGCTGAGTGGGTTCATGGGGCAGATTTTCTGAGGAGACAGTGAAGAAAGAGCTGAGGACCAAGGAAAGACTGAAGTGGAGGGAAGCGATAGTTGAGGTCACTTAAGAGAGCAGACAGCAGGGAGGGGATGCTGAGAGTGACAAAAAAAGTGATAGACATTAATGGATTGGAGGTCTCAAGGGGGCAGGGTGAGGCAAGGGGCAGAGGGTAAATATGCTTTGTTGAAAGAAATGGAGAGGTGAGAGAGAAAGCGGTGCTCAAGTGGATCAGAGAAAGACCAGTGTTTTGGGAAAACAGGAGCAAGGCTCTTGCAGTGGGTGGGAGGGCTGCTCGGGGCTTGTAAGTCAAGTGAGGGGGCGAGGGAAAGGAGACAAAAGGCTAAGAGGTCAGGCACAGCATCAGCAAGGGCGGCAAAGCCAGCTGGGATGAGATGATGGAGGAAAGCAGGTATCGGTATAATTAGACGACGCCTGGATCGTACCTCCCTACCGCGGAAGAGGCTGGCCAGGGCTGTCAGACAGACACTGCAGGAACAGTGCATGGCCTTCACAAAATCTGGCAGGTCCTTTAGATCCCAGCCTCTCCCCACCCACACCTCGCCGAAATGAATAGCTCCATTCATTTGGGCCGGGGTATTGATTTCAGAGTCTTCTCTAACATGGGAATTCATTGAGGACTCTTTGCCTTCGTCCGGCCGTTTCCTGAGGGTTGTTCCGAGATCAGAGTGCGTCTCCTCCTGACCCCGGGAAGAGGGAGAGCGCAGAGTGCTGGCGAGGCTGGCAAAAAAGTCACTCAGCAGCAAATTAGCCCCTGACCACAGAGGCCAGCAGTGCAGAGCCCTTCTCCTTCTTGTCAGAACAGCCAACGCACCACGGAGACACTATCGCTCCCTCTGCTCCGTGAGTCTGCAATTGGCTCAGACCAAGGATGTAAGCCTGGATTCTTAGGGTACAAACATTCATGTTTAAAACTCCTAGAGAAAACTGCAGCACTTTTGATATCAGGTTTTGATCTAACACTGCATGTCTTTGTGAAAGGAGACGATACAACTGCCTTGAGATTGTTATCACAGCCCTGTAAGCAAGGCGGTAACAGCTTCGGAGCTACCGTACTAAGACTTCTGCCTGTCAGTTTTATCATTTGTTTGCTGTCCCAACTCTTCCTTTTTCTTAACCTTTTTTATTTTTCTTTTTATTTATAATGTAAGTGCTTTTTGAGCACAGAACGTATCTTTGCTCTCATTCAGGGCACATCTAGTACAATACAGTCTGTCCGGCAGGGAGAAGGATGACAATAACAAAACATAAATAACAGCCATTCTGCTGAGATGCTAGCTACTCTTTATAGCCTGCATGACAAAAAATATACTTTGAATATGTAATGGTCTTAACTTAAGACACCACAGGATTAAACACACTGAAATAGACACTTCATACTACAAACAGCTGTTGCCAGCTGTGCCCTTTGAATAGCATTTCGAACAAAGCTGGCCTCATTAAAATAAAAGAGGGTTATTAGCATCATCCCAGAGAGCAAGCAGAAAAAAAAAATTTCCATTCCTCCTCTTAAATGTTAGAGTAGTTGTGTACGGTTTCCAGTGGTTCTAATAACCCCCTAAATCTTACATGATTTGCATCGTCCTCCAACAGGTTGATGGTTCACTGGATGTTATTTCCATGGGGTGTTGTGAGTCTGAGCGTTTGGCAGCACAATTCAACAACAGCATCAGATCTGGAACTGAAAATAAAGGGTCAAGTGACCCTGGCAAAGCAATGAGCTTCCTGAATCAACGTTTGTACAAAGCTCCTGAAGAAATGATGTGTTATAGAAGTTCCAAGAACACTATATGTAGATTTTCTTCCTCCTAGGCCTTTTGCTTGCAGGGAACTACAGATGATACATGATTCATTTTGAACTTTCGAATGAAATACGTGTGACTCCTTTCTGGAAGGAGCAGGTACCAGCTTTGTCCTCCAAAACCCACCAAACAAGTTCACATAGAGAACTGACTCTCAGCACTCCTTGTACTCCGAGCCTCTCTCTACTATCCATACATTTACTTTTTACTGTACATAAGAATTCTATACTTTTTTTGCCATACATTAAAACTACTTTTCATCAATTTTAAGCAAAGCAAAATGACAAATTGCAGACGGACACAACAATGAACAGCAGCTCAGGCGCCTAAGCGTAAATGCAGAACGATTGAACAAAAATTCCTGCTCTTTTCTGAGGGGTGTGCTGATCAGACTTTCAATTAATCTCAAAGAAGTTTTAAGTCTTGTCCTAATGAGGCTCACAAGAGGTCTCTTGGTAGTTCTCAGTGTGTGCATTACCAGCTTTACAGAGTCACAAGCAATGAAAAAAAAAAAGAAGAAAAAAAATAAAAGTCAATGCAAGAAAATAGAAAGTAAGAGCTCAAGGATCTTCCATTCAAGCAGCCAGTATGAAGGTTCCTGTAGACAGCAGCGACATTTTTACTGGGCACTAACCCCATCCAGGTTTTAATGTGTCCAAAGAGGTTAACAATTAGGAGAATCAGACTCCAACCCATGACAAACCGAGCTACAGTGAGAACACAAACTCATGAGTCACAGTATCTTTGGGGGATTGCACAGACCTGACCTGATTAACGCTGAGGATAAAAGAGCAACCTGCAACAACACACTCCACGTTACAGATGCTGAAAAAAAAACCAGTGTCAGAGCACACATGCGTTCTCTGACCAAGGCTGACAAGTTTCCCTTTTAAAAGATCAACTGGCCCCAGTACCAAGCACACTGAGTGAGGGCCACCCCCCTGGGCTACAACAAAGATCTCTCTCTTCAGTACTCTTCACCCAGCATAGGAGTGAGGTTGGAGACAAGATTTCCAACCTGCTCTGCTTATGTCTNACTCACCGGGCTACCACAAAGATCTCAGTGCACATCAGCCAGCGTTGTTACATTTCAGTACTCTTCACCCAGCACAGGAGTGAGGTTGGAGACAAGATTTCCAACCTGCTCTGCTTATGTCTTCTGCAGACCAGCGGCGAGTAGGTTCACACCATATGCGGTAACTTCTGAAGCTCTGATCTCTGCCATGCAACATAAACACAACATGTGCTCCTTACATTTCTAGCTAGCTCACATTTCTCACAATTTTTACTTATTTAATAATTGAAGGCAGGATTAATTTTTACAGATATGTGAACATCAGAATTTAATAGAGAATTATGTTCCCTATTTCAGACCACTGTTTAATTCTATAAACATGGAGTTACATTTGAAGAATCCCCTTCAAAGGAGTACTTTCTCAACAGTGGAGAACCTTTCAGTAAGTCTTTCCTGAAATAACAGAGGGATTGGACAGTAGGACCTCTAGATGTTATTGTATCATCCAGATTAGCACTATATGACAATACAGATCAAGTGTTCAGAAGACCTGATCAGCCTTCCTCTGAGTTACATTACAAAAATAAAATTACTGAAATAAGTAGAAAGGAGAGGAGAGAAGATGTAAGCAGGGCTGGCAAAGGCCAAATATTAGATGAAGTGAAATAAACTTTATTTTTAGAAACTTCTGCATCAATAGGATCCCTAAAGGAACACAGTTTCCAACTTTATTCTCCAAGAGGTGAAGAGCTCAACACCACTTTCAAGAGATCAGAGAGCTGTGTGGCTGACAAGAATCACAACAGCAAGAGCTAAAAATGAAATATCATTGTTACAATAAACAGACTGTTGGAGGGAGTACAAACCTTCCAAATTTTTGCTATTTATCCTATAAATGTCTCTGTAAAGGTGTTTGCCAAAGCTTTCTGGAGGCAGTTCAGTGCAGTTGAGTGGAACTGGCTGTTAAAATCACAGGTGATTCCCAAAGTAATTTTTAAAATCCCTATTAGTCAGAGGAGTGCCCCTCTAGTTGTGCCCATTCCCATCCCCCTTTCCGCTTTCTCCCACAACCTTGGCTCTACCTTCATCCTAGAGTCCTCATCCCACTTCTGGGACTAGCTGATGGTGAGGCAGAAACACCCTCAAAATTGGAAACATCTTCTGAATTTCACATCCCAGTCAACATCAGAGAGAGGATACAAGAACAGGGGGTAGCTGAGGACCACAGCTCCTGTGCTGCAGGGTTATGGTCATGCTAGGAAGGCTGCAGGCAAACACACAGTTTACAACCGGTGTGAAGGCAACCAGAGTGGGGCATAGCAAAGCCATCTCATTCAATCTTCCCACTCTCCAATCCCAAACATCACACTTCAGGTAAGAGCACAAATTAAATAATGAAAATTAAAATTTAAAAATTAAAAAAAAAAAAACAAAACAGAACCGAAAAAACACAAAAGCAACTGAAAACCCCACAAATCTCTTTACCACATAAAAGCTGGGAATAGAGAGAAAGTTAGGCAGAATGCCAGCTTCCTGCCACTTTGCAGACAAAGAATGTCACACCTTTAGTTTGGACATTCAGAAGCAGATTCAAACTGTTGATACTTCAGAGGCCAGCAAGCAGGAACAAGGAAATTTATTTTTAAACTCTAATGACTGTTTCCAGCCACAAGACTGCCATGTTGGCCACAGGTGAAGAGTAGACTTTGGGGGACCAGTTCTGGCTTCCCACCCAATGTCAGTGCCTGCTGTAAGAACTATCTGCTTTTATATATGCATGGATATTGAAACAAGTTATTAACTTAATTCTTTCTTAAATTAGCTGACCCCTTATTTCACAACTGCCTCAGAAATATACCCTACTGCCTAAGCACGAGGGACATTGGCATCCAAGCTTGCAGCTACGGAAGACTAGTGGAAAATATTTAACACAGCTGTCTGCAGCGACTGTGTGTTAAACAAAAACACACAGAGCTTTAATGAGGACAGAAGATTAGAAAAACCACACTTATCAAAAGATGCTTCCCAAACCTTAGCAGCTTCATATTCATGTTTCTTCCTCTTCAGTTTGTATTCTCTGTAACCAAAGAGAATCAAAATGGGAAGAAAAGTGAACATTACCATTTGCCAGATGATGCCCAAAAGATGGTCTATGAGAATGGAACATTTCATTACACTGTCACCACAATTCCTAGTTAATTTCTCCTGCCTGCCACCTCCAGTGTGGGTAAGCGTATCATTTTGCACAGGCACATGCAGCTGGCTCGGCTCACGGGTGCTTGGCATCCCCGTACACTGGCAGGCTGGTCTTACACAGCCCAAGCTCTGCCTAAGCCAGAACAGCTGCTGCCTAAAGGAGAGAGCAGGGTCTAGTACTTGAGATACGGGGTTCGACTCCCTCTTCTTTACAAATTACTTCATTATTCTGTCCCGTCATTCTCCATCCTCTTCTACTACACGGAAGTGTTGTAAGTATAAATAGAGACTGGTAGGCACTCGGATATTAAGAGAGCAGGAGGCATGTATATCTCTAAGATGTAGTTGGAGGAGCAGAAGCAAACCTATAGTGACTCTGCTAAGCGCTCCTGTGTCCTACAGTTTAGGCTTAACTGCAGAAACTGCCTTTTGTGTATCTTCCAGAACACGGTTTTCTGAATTTGCTGAACACTTCAAGGAAGAATTTGGGTTTAATTCAAAGAACACGCCTGCTTAAACCTTGCTTCTGGGTGGAGTAATCAGAAGGGGGTTCAGTTATTTTATTTCTCCCATAACATAAATTATGTGAGGCTAATGTGTCTTAGAAGTTCCTCCATCTGGAGATGGGACTTCTGCCAATTATGTCATAATTTTTCTTGCCTGAAGTGCCTCGTATTCATTGTATAGGAATCAAAATCCTAAGCAGTTCAGGTGGTGAGTAGATTTCCCTGTGACAATGAAGTATATTTTATTTTAGACTTTTAGGCCAGCTTTCTGCCACTTCATAACAAAAATATGATTAATGGCACATAAAATCCATATTTTAGAATAGAAATAAATTGGGCCACTGCAGCATTTCTGTCTATCTGGGGAAATTTTATTCTGTCATTACTTGACAACATAACTTCACAGAATAAAACAATACTCTGTACTTAGGGAATTTCACTTCTGTGTTAAAATATATTTTTACTGCAAAATGGTGTAGGAAAGGCTTGAATTTAGGAAAAGATTAATAGATTAGATAAGCTCTTTCTAATAGGATATGCCAAGACACTTTTTACAGTTGGATTTGTAGTAGGCATAATCTTATTTTAAATAAAATATAAATAAATGGATGAATAGAGTTTATTTTTACACAGGACTATGAAGAGATTTTTTTGGTGAATAGGAAAATACAGTTTTAGCAATTACAATGAATTCACAGAAATCTGCAGTAAAGGAAATCATTAAAACATTATATCAGCCAAATATGTTGGTGAGTATGCACATATATAATAAAAAATACTTAAGACTTCTTGTAGAGATTTACAGACATCTCACAGATCTTTCTGAACATGGGAAATATCATTTTGCAGGGGAGCAAGGGAGAAAGACCTTTCAAGGGACCTACTTGGTCAAAGAGCAGAGGATGGAAAAGAGTGCTCTTCACATACAGTCTGGACTTATACATTGGACTTATTATAAGGACAGCCATTCAACTCTGTTTCACATGATTTGATGTGATGGGATCACAGCAAGACTGACAGTGCCTGTTGAATCAAACTCTGAAAGTGACAGCCCTGTGGACAGACTGCAATGCAGGCAAACGATGCGTGAAAGCTGAGAGTTGTTGCAAGGCTTTGCAATTTATCACATAACATATCCATTGCATTTCTCTTTTGCATCTCATGTTTCTCTTTTCTTGCTTCTCCTCCTCCCCTTTTGCCATCCCACTCTGTTATGTCCTTCCCTTTCTCACCAGAAGATGCCCAGAGCCTAACTCCAAAGTCACACTGTGCTTGGTTGATCATCAGCAACAGAAACCCATGGCCATTACTAGACTCAGCAGCAGGTCAGTAGCTTCTTCCTTCAGGCTGTAGACCAGCAACTCAGGCTTGCAGGATGGGTGGGTGCAACATCCTCATGTAAGATGAGGAAGTTTGGATACAATTAAGTGGTAGCATCACTCCTGGAGCTGCCTAGGATGTGAACAGAGAACTTAACACATCTAAGTCTCAAGGAATGTTCTAACTACTGCAATAGTTCTTCCAGATGTCATCAGGAGCCAAACTACACTTTCGTGTTAAGACCACGTGATTTTTGCACTTAATTTTGAACCCAATTGTGAACACACTGCCTGTCTTATAAGTCACTATTAAGTAGGTTGTCCTCACGCACAGGTAATTTTGATGTACCCTCCTGAACAATTATAGATTTTGAGTGCATCAGAGACAAAGAAGTAAAGCTGAAAACGCCACTGGAAGACTCAAGAAAGTAACTTGACTATCGCATTTATGTTCTTTCAAACCTTGGGTATAATACATCTTTTGAGGCTTAGCTTTTTTAAACGCCAATATTGCAAAGCATTTCTACCCTTATTTGTATTTTAATGCAAATATATCTACAAAAAACTAAATCAAAACAAAATCCTTGGCTTTTTCAGGTTCAGTGTCCTTAAATCTTTACTGGGTACAGAACTTGACAGGGTATCGATCAAAAGTTTTCTAACACAGGCAACGCAAGCTGATCCCTTATGAAGGCACAATGAGCCTTGAGGTGAACTGGGCTGGGCAAAATATCAGGAGTAAAACACGGCCTCAGGTGTCATTACACATTTCAGGGCCAGCACTAACAAAAGGGACTACTGATATTATTTCGTATCAAAATTCAGCCTCCTGGTGGGAAACAGGATGAAATTCTGTTGCCCCAGTTATGTTTTAATCAGTTTGGGGTGAATGTGGCAATGCCACGCAGACTGAAACCAAGCTGATGCTCTGCTGCCAATGCAGGCTTCTTGCACAGCTCCAAATGGTCTGGTATCACCAGTGTAAATCACAGTTTTAATTTTAAAAATGGAAGAAAATGTAAAAGGACAGTCTTTTGGAATGAGTAACAGCCTTGTAAAACTGAAGGGCAGCATACCAAGACATCCATTTAAAAATATGTGACTGGTTTTCACTGACTCCAGCTGGACAATCAGTTTGTGGAGTGGAGTGATGTCTGCCGAGCTCCTGGTCCCTGGCCTTTCTGGGTTGCCAAACAAAATGCAGAAAAAGCAGTTGGAAGAGCGCAAACATCAGTCAGTAACATTTCTGCAGGGATTTCCACCTGGCAGTGGAACAGGGGAACCTGAGCTTACATGGAGGGTTCAAGTCTGGAAACAGTTCCAAAACCGCGAAATTGTTATTTACCAAGTTTGGCTGAAAAAAAGCCAGACGAAATATGATGGTTTAACTACACTTACATAATTCTTTTCCAGGTACCAAAACAGTGATGTGAGAAGCTGGTGTTGAAAGACTTGTACCCTTGTCATTAGCAGACCATCTTCTATCATCTTCTAGCCGATGGGCACAAGAACAAGTAAACATTTCACTTGCATAGTACCTAAACTCAAGTCCTAACTTGGCCTTAAATCTTTGCACAGGCTAATGTAGATCCCAACTTCATAATTATCACCTGCCATGTTCTATACTACTCTTTTTCTGTTTTCTGAGTAGAGGAAGGAGACAAGAAGTCAGGAGAAGTGTGTTCAAAAAAAAAAAAAAAGGAAAAAAATATTTTTTATAACCTAGGATGTATATGGAAGCCAGCAACTTTAATAAATTATACTCTTTACATGCCAGAAAGTATTAACAAACAAATAAGAAGGCAGAATGGCATTTTGTGTTTATCTATTTCCTCTTACATTTGGATTGTCCGACAAAAGCCAACGTCAGGCCATAGCTACTGCACCCATCACAACATGTCAGCAGCAGTGGCTCAGTCAGAACACATCATATGCAGGAAGAGAAAGATGCAAAGATAAGATATTAGGACTGAAATCAATACAGGATTCTCTTTTACATATCCCAACAGTCTCATTAACTTCAAAGTAGCTGATATGAATGTAATTAAAGAACAGAACAAACAGCAAAAGGGGGAAAAAAACCACAGGGCCCTGTTTCAAGATGCTCGCTCAAACGGCACAGCGCAGGGCTGTACC
>VZTO01026587.1:19939-73984 GCA_013400615.1 Syrrhaptes paradoxus
GAAGGAAAGAAGAAGTCAGGAAAAGTGTGTTCAAAAAAAAAAAAAAGGAAAAAAATATTTTTTATAACCTAGAATGTATATGGAAGCCAGCAACTTTAATGAATTATACTCCTTACATGCCAGAAAGTATTAATGAGCAAATGAGAAAGCAGAATGGCATTGTGTGTTTATCTATTTCCTCTTACTTTTGGATTGTCCGATAAAAGCCAACGTCAGGCCATAGCTACTGCACCCATCACAACATGTCAGCAGCAGTGGCTCAGTCAGAACACATCATATGCAGGAAGAGAAAGATGCAAAGATAAGATATTAGGACTGAAATCAATACAGGATTCTCTTTTACATATCCCAACAGTCTCATTAACTTCAAAGTAGCTGATATGAATGTAATTAAAGAACAGAACAAACAGCAAAAGGGGGAAAAAAACCACAGGGCCCTGTTTCAAGATGCTCGCTCAAACGGCACAGCGCAGGGCTGTACCATAAATCACAGGATGCACTCTGTCAGACCTAGCAGAATTTTTTAAAAACAAATAATAGTGACACTTTAAACAATGTAAATTGTATAAACACGGGCATCTGCAGGTTAAACACAAATAAGCGCTGCCACCAGGGAATAACTTTAAACAACAACAAACAAGTTCTTGGTGCTCTAATGCACGAAACCCAAATCACAGCTGGCTGGTAGAACTAAACCTGCGTGCTACTGGCACAAGATAATTCCCTAAAAAATGAGAACCAAGTGCACGGAGACAGAGCCGGATGCTGGAGACTTTCAAGTCGTCTTTGCACGGTAACAACTAGAAACCAAACCTCAGCACAGTGCTGAAACGCCCACCATTGCTAACTGTTAACACTATTAACCCGTTGGGCCATTGCCAGGCTTGCAGGCTAATGTGTAAAATGAAATGAGAACGCTTTGGGGTCCCAGGGGTCGACCCAGTCATGCTTAGAGAATACAGGTGTCCACAGGACAAAATCTAACTTCAGGGGCGGTGAATGGCAGCAACAGCAAAGAAGATGCTGGGCAGGTTGTGGGTGCTCTCCACTTGCAGCGGACGATGAACTCGGCTGGGCAGCATCTCCCTTGGCTGGGAACCTTCGCTGCTGCTGGGCACAATGTCCCAGCCTACACAGAAACAGGACAGCTCCATCCGCAGGCACCGTGAAGGGGACAGTGACACCTTGGTAACAGGCAAAGCACAGCTACAGAAAAAGGGGCAGAAGACTTAATGGGAAAAAAAGTCTTCTGGCATTTTTCATGAGCTCTAAATTCCTAAATCCTCTCCCCTCCTACTCACCGCACAACTATGAATCAAGGGATCAATGGGATAATTGTAAGGAATGTCTTTAATGGAGCATCAGCCCCTGTTTCTTACATACATTGCTGAATGCTCCCACCAAGTGCTAAATTAAAATTTACGGTAGTGCTAATTGAAGTCACATTTGTGTGTGTGCTGCGTGCTGTTAGGCAGGAAAAGATTTCTTCTGCTGGAGATTAAAACTTCAGTAATGTCTTTTTGTGCTTGTACCAGTTTAATGCTAAAGCAAAACATAATTACAGGAGGTTGTTAATGGATTAGATGGCCAGAGTTGCTGTCTAGCTGTGTTCCAGTTTTTCCTCTGTTGGCTTTGTGCTGTCTGTTGTCATCTCCTAATTATCTGTTCCTTTGTCAGTTGGCAGCTTTAATAGTTTGGGGGTATTATTCAAACCCAAATTAATTTGTGTTTTTCAGGAATTACTTAAAGAGTAGGAGTTTTATTTGGAGCTTGATATGGCAATAAAATTTTTATCAGATGCAAAAGCGAATTTTTTTTTTTTTGGCTGACTTTCACTATTCACATTGATCAGCAAGAGCAGAGAAAGCTCTGGGATNGGATGACTTTCACTGCCATGAAACTATTCACATTGATCATCAAGAGCAGAGAAAGCTCTGGGATTACAAAATAAAACAAGAACTTCTGAAAGCACTTGGCAGCTGTTTCCACATGGCCTATCATCACTAGCTACCAACTACTGTAATTTCTGAGGGTAGAAAGCTACGGCACTTTCCAAAAAATTGGAGAGGGCATTTGCTCGGCTCTTAACTGACATTTGAACTGTTGATATTGGTAAGTAACTTCAAGAATATACAGAAAAAAATCTGGCATTAAAATCTCAAGATCTTCATTCACGCAGCCAATGAATTAATAAATAAGAACACGGCACAGCATTTATATAGTGCTAGGTGCTGCGAACCTGCGAGTCCCTTTAGAGCGCTGGAGCATTAAATGCCTTGCAGCCATTCTTCCTAATTTGTGCACTGTGCTGTCAGCATGCGCAGAAATATACAATGAAAAATAATAGTCATAAAAATCTATTGCAAGCATTCTAAGGAGGAAATAATCAATGAATGTGTTTCCTAATAAATACTGAGAAAACACACAATGTTTCCAGAATTGAATGTCCCAGGTGCACCAGCTTCCAGCAGACTTTGGGTTTACAGCAGGTTGCACTAAAGAGTTTATTGCAACAGCCCAGTACCACCCTTTAAAGATGAACTCATCCCCTCTATTCTGTCTTGAAAACCATCTTGGGGGAGAAGGAGGTGAGAAAGGGGAAAAGAGTTAATTTGAAACTAATCAAACCCTATTTTCTTCCCCTGCATCAGAAATCTCTTTTATTTCAGCACCGAATTTGTTTTCAAAGAGGTGCGGATCCTTTGGAGGGGAATTCCACACCTTCCAGCTGTGCAATCTGCCCTGCAGTGTACGCCTCGCTCGCCCACCTGCTTTCTGCAAAACACCCCCAGCTTCCCAGCGCTGGGGCTGCGCCAGCAGAGCTGCGCTTCACGCTTGGCACCGGTCTCCGGCAAAGACAGCGCCGAGTCCATTGCGTTTTCAAGTAAAAGTGGTAAAGTTGAAAACCACGAAAGAACGAGCTCTCAGAACTACCGCTACCTTGCAGGGTGTTACACTGCGTTATGTATGGTGGTCTGTTAATCACGCGTGGTTTTATACAGCAGTTAAAAACCTGCTTCATTCAACAGTTTAATTTCAAGAATAATTTGTTCAGAATGCAGCTTCTGAAAAAGGCTAAATTCTTGTTCCGTATTCAAAGCCTAACCCACATGCCGAGAATAAAGGAACAGTCATATTTTAAACACATATTACAATTTGTGCTTTGAAACATCATGTAAGTCTAGCCCTAAGTACTTCCCATTGGATAGTTTGGGATTGGGGTAAAAAAACCCTCTTTGTTTTCTTCTTCATTCCTGTTGATTCAATAGGATGTACTAAAATTTTAGTTTCACCTCTTGCTGTGCATTCAGGTGCCAACAAGCTCACGTACTGGGGCAAAATTATGTCCCCTTGTTCTCATCAGGGCAAATATAGCTTTATTATCATGGAAGATTAAAAGACCTGACCTTTGGCACTGAGAAATATTACCGTAACTCCTACAACTCCTGAATTCAACACTTGAAGTATGGTTCCTTGGTAGCTGGCAGAGCACTGAAACACACACTGTACCTGGCAAAGGTGTTTATTTCCAGCTTTCATCTTACACGAGCATTAGCTACCGATCAACTGTATTGTTGGTGGAACAATGGGTCAAGCCCAGACCTGGTGGATCCTGTCTGATGGGCAGGCATGTCAATGGGAAAGCACGCAACCGTTGCAACAAAACCAGCCAGCTGAAGTCACGGGCACGCTATCCCCTCTCCCTTGTTGATGGAATGAAGCTGTTCCCTCCTTCACAACTACAGCTACTGCACAACTAGCTCCAGGACACCTTGTGTTGTCCCTGGGGAGCAAAACACACCCAGCGACCTGCTAAAATGGGGGGAGCAAGAATGCCCATATACAACACAACCAGCACGTACTCACAGACAAACAATGGCAAGGAAAAGATAAAAAAAAAAAGAGACACTCTCTTCTTCACCCTAGAACAACTGCAATGACTCTCTTACCCTCGTGGTTGCAAAAGTGTTCTTGAGATGCTCACCCCACAGTCCTCCGGACCAGAGGGTCTCCCAATGCACATCCCCTTTGCAGTACCAACAAATAATACAGTGCAAAAAAATGGAAGATGAAAGAAGACTGACAATAGCAACAGTTCACCAGGCAAAAACCACTGATAACTATCGGCTGCACCAGCAGGGGATGCCAGCATCCACTACCAGCCACAATCACCCGTGCGTGTTGGTAACCCATGCCAGGGATCACAGCTTCTCAACTCAGACCAACCTTTCTACTGCAAATGTGTGGAATAATAAAGTTGGGGGTTTTTTTCTGCATGACAATTTTACTTAGAAGAACTTTTAATTACATCAGAAAAAAAAAATTAAAAATCAAATCTTCCTCCGTCACTTGGACAAAAGAGCAACAGGACAATAAGGCAGGGCCAGAAGAGAAAAGATTTTGATTTTCTGATCTAGACTGTATTTTCAAGGCCAGCACACTAGGAAAATCATTTGTTTGCTTATAAACTCTGAAAGTGCAACAGATTAAAGCACAGAAAACATGGTTCCTCCTTATGTTCACAGCCCCTTTCCAACACCTTCTTATAGTCACCTAAAAGACAATGTACAGTTTTTGTTCCGATATGCAGACCACTGAAGAAATAGTCTTGACTGAGCATTAGGAAAAAATAGGTTTTAAAATGGACATTTCAATTCAATTTATAGGTGCTAACTTTTAAAGAGAGTTTTTTGAGCAGTTTCTTTGCAAAATGGAATTTTAACCTTCTATCAAATGACTCTCAAGTCTCCATTTCTTCTTTATTTTGGCATCTGTATCATGAAAACCATGTTAACTACACACAAAAAAATGCCATTTCTTCTAAACGGTGCTTCCCACACATCTAGATCATTCCTTCTTGACTTCTCAAAACAAAATTACGAATCTGCCATTACTAAACATCTCCCATAAATACAGCTACTTTGGAACACAAAGAAGCACTTCCAGAATAATGTAGAGTAGAATTTTTCAGTTCCCTTTTTTTTTTTTTTCCCTCTTTTTTAAATAACAGGATCTCATAACAGCCTTCCAACAAAATACACCAGCAATAATCTTCCCTCCTGGCTGAAGATCCAGTGGACAATATTGGCCACAAGAGACACATACACACCCGAACCAAGCTTCACGGCAGGGTTCTCACTGAAACCCTATCATAGCTCAATACTTCATGGTGGTAAGGCACAAATTTGAATACTAAAAAACAAGATTTCATTAAATAGCTATAGGAATTTTATAAGACTAATGCTAAAACAACATTCTCCTATTTTGTATAATTTTGAACAAACTAAAGCAGCTCAGCTGAATAAGCGTTCTTGTAAAATTGGAATGGGTCCTCCTTCTCATGCAAAAACAAGTGGGCACAAGGCTTCACAAGACAAAGTTTAACGTCTCCAAAATACATACACACACAAAAATCATAGAACATATCATGTAAATAAAATTACACACACTTGCTGAATATTTATGATTGCATGTTGGTAGAATAATAGCATTGATGTAAGAAATGTGAAAAGGAAGGTTTGCAAGATGCATAAAGAACTGAAGTTCTCATTTCATTGCCTTTGTCAGTAACTTGTACTTTTCTTTCCCAGTCTTCTTTGCACAGGAAGACATTTTACATGCACACTACATCAATTAGACATGTAAGAGACACTTCAAGCCTGCCAACTCAACTGCTTTGGGCAGTATTCCACCAGATTTCCAGACAATTAGCAGCTGGAACATCTGGAAATCTCAGACAAACGGCCACCAACCATGCAAAAATCAACTCCAAATCACACAAGCGTCTGCTGCATCCCAGGAGTTCAGAGGCACAGACATCCCAGGAGGCACTGGAGTCTCCTGGTGTGCATGCACAGCAGCTCTGGACACACGGGAGAAGCTGCACAAGCATCCTTCAAGTACATGTGCACGTGCTCACAGAGAGATGTCAGATTTACTCTTCTGGGGCTTGAGGAGGCTGGAAGCTATGATATGTCAATCGTTTGTTTCATTGCTGAGCTTTACACCATCATTCAGACTGTATCTCCTACCCTCTGGGACCTTCAGCAACACCCACCGCAGCAGGAAGAGGAGAGCTGAACTTTTGCACGTGTTATTATTATCTCATGGTGTCAAAAATCAAGTCTAAGGAACTCAAACCCAAAACCCGAATTTGTTTCTTTTCTTTCTTCCACTAGCCCAGAGGTCTTGTATCCTCTAAGACATCAGGAAGCAACTAAATACAACTTGCATCCAACTGCCTCAACCACTGAAAAGGTAAGTCTGAGCGATGATACAAAATCCCAGTATTTTCCCAGCTGGTTTCACCATCCCGGCTGAGGTTTTCAGATCCCGATGCCCAGAATTCCCATGCACACTGCCTCATCTGAACACCCAAACGCTGCTGCATGAGCCTGCTGTGTAACAATCAATCTCCGGACTCCCGAGCTTACAGAGCTGGCTTCGGGCTCCCGTGCTACAGCATGGCCCGAACCATGTGCCTTTGTCTCCGGCTTGTTCCCGGTACTGTATTAAGGCACAAGACCTATGCACAAACCCTCAGCAACTCGCTGTCTCCAAAGGAACAGCATTCCTACAACCGATTAATCTGCCAAAAAAGCCAGAAGAGTCACCTCTCTGACTAAAAGGGATTCCACTGTTCAGCTGGCAGATGCAGAGATGAGGATTTCTGAGTTTCCAGTACGGGATGACCTGCCCCCGATTTTTAGGACAACTGGGAAAAAAGAAGCAATGCCCTGAAAAGGACACGGTTCAGAGGGCACTGTTGGGACACAGCCCTGTGAGAAGGCAACCGCTTGCCTACCAGAAGAGAGTTGGCATCACACAGCATCAGTGTCCCTGTTCCAACAGTGTGCAGGGGCCGAGTGTGACATGAAATGCTGGTGACACAGAGAAAAGGTACAGCCCCTCTGCCCTTACAGCCCCACGGGAACATTTCCTTGTGCCACACCTGAAATAATAACTAACGAGACAGGGAGAAAGGAGAGTCCGTGGTGCCAAAGTCACAGTGCATTTCCATGTCAGGATGCGGTGTGGGTGAGTGGGGGCAGAGAGGATAAGGCAGCTGCGTGAGATGCTGTAAACAAAAAGAGAAAAGCATATAGGCACGTGCTGAGGTCTACCCATGTCCCAGCCTACGTGTTTACCACCCTGTTTATCCAATTCCCACCCCATTTAGCTGAGCAGCACTTAAATTTTTCACGGTCAGGGCCCCAGGAAGAGTCACTTTCCCACCAGGTCTTTGATTGTCTTTACCTCCATGTCCCCAAATACCCTGGGTGCCCCCAAACCATCTGGGCGAAGCAATCTTGTGCTGAATTTTCTGTCTATCTAGTTCATTCACTACTTAAGCAGGGGGGAAAAAAAAAACCAAATCCAAACTTTTCCTGTTCAGCTAGCTTACTGCAGAGGGTAGGCAGTGATGTCCTTCTTCCATGAATATGCCAAAATTAATCCAATTTGCATGGGAATATATAAGCAGCAAATATTTATTCACGATTGGGAGGGAACTGATCCAAGTATATAAACTAAAGGTAGACATTTAAAAAACCTGCATAAACATTGATCACCATAACTTTTCTATAATTAGCTGCCAGGTATAATTAATTTGTGCTTCCAGTCATATTAAATCTCTAACAAGCATAACATGTTTGAAATAAAGAAAGAATTCAAAAAAATGCAATTAGGGAGATCCAGTTATTTCAGTCTGGGCAAAGTGACCCTCACTCTAATAGCCCTAGAGTTAATGAAGCTGACTTTAAAAGAATTCCTTTTTCTCCCCATGAACATTATCTTTATTTTTTCCTAAACTTCATACCAAAGTTTCAAAATTTAATTAAATATGCTACACAGTGTGGAGGAGTAGGAAGCAAGAGATATGTCGGCAATAGAAATGGCAGACGTCTTGTTAGCAGTCTGCCAACTAAGGGAGTCATATGCTGGGTTATTGTCAAACTGAAGCAGAAGGAGATAAAAAACACATAAGGCATGTACTTTACATACTTTCAGTTGAGTATTGTGAAGGGTTGTGTTCCTTAGCTGAAACCATTCCTACTCTATGGATAGGATTTCACCGGAGAGATAAAGTTGCCATTCTGCACTGCTAGAATATATTTTTATTTTTACTAGAAGACAGATCTCTAGTTTAGTACAGATCATCTTTACCTGTCAGAGAGATCTCTGTTTGTTGAAAAAGACTCCTGGCTGTGGGCTTAAGATTGTGTTTGATGAAAAACAGGTCAGGAGGAACAGTCAAAGTCAGCAGCTCACTGTCTTGATGCTTTTCTGCTCAAGGCTGCTCCCAAGAAGAGGTTTGGGATGAACAGGGAGCACAGGAACACCGCTGTGAAAGTCTGTGTTACTTCCAGAGCAGCTCTGAGCATTTGTGCATAGATGAATCACAAGCATTTGAGCAGCAACCAGGGACATGAACAAACAGATGCATCACTCATCAGCTCTTCTTTAGTTTGCTATTGTTCTTCTGCTGGAGATTTACTGCCTCTCCACCCGAGCCATGAGAGGGGACTGTACAAATGTTCCTCATCTACGTTTCAAGCAAAGCTGGCTCTTTGATAGACAGTAAAGTTGGTTTGAGCTAAGCTCTGAAACTTCTCACCCAAGCAGATGAGAAGCATTCATCTGATCTGATAGGGCCTCATTCCCATCGATCACTACACCAGGTTTAGGCAGACTACAGGCACACAAATCTTGGTGCAGGACTAGGAACAAAAATAAAAAACAAGGGTTTAAGGAAGAACAGACAAAGGCAGTAACCTCACTAGCTTTTACACTCATCTGGTGCCCTGTCACCAAAATATTTAAGCACGTAGTAATTTATGTATTTATCGTCTTGTGGAGGAAATACAGTTATTCATTCTGTCTGTGCAGAGGTAACAAGGGGACAAGATTTCAGCATGGCTGCGCTTCCGAATCAGCAACTAAGATATTGGCAATTCGGTTCTGAGAAAGAAGGAAAAAAAACCAAACCCACAACTCCCAGAAGAGTTGTAGTTAAAGACCACAGCAACTCTTTTCTTACTACTTTCACCTTGTTTTAGCAGAGGAGAACCTTGCATATTGCTTGTAAACAAGCATGACTGGCACAAGGGAGAGTGGATGCCTTTTACAGTCTCAGAAAAAAAAAGTTTCAGAATGAGCCAAGGCAGAGAGTACTGTATATGTGGAAGGCAGGTAAAACCAGACTCTACCCAAGCACCTCTGCTCCCCACTGTCCTCTGGTCCTGAAATGAGCAGCTGAGCTCCATCTCTCCATCCTAGTCAAATCCACCTATGAAAACACTTTTACTGAATTACAATAAAGGCTTAGATGAGACAGGATAGATGTTCTTGAAGTCTTGAATTTTGTGTCTGTCACAAGAGGACCTATTTTGGTTTTGCGCTTATGTAGTACCCTAAGAACTAGTCACACAGCAGTCAGTATATGAGCATATAACTTAGACCTCCCGAGCCTAGAACTAACGTTTTAACCACACCAGAGCTTTCCTTTCTGATACAGAACATGCCGCTGGATCAAGTCTTTTTCTGGAGGACAAAGTATCCCAAGATATGGCTCACAGATCCAACAGTTCACAGATTTACAGTACATTAACTATGGTCATGGGAAAATGTTGGGTTTTGATTCTATAAAGAGGGTCTTGTGTAATATGTAAATGCCACGAGGGATTAGCCCAAGAAATTATTTTTGCAGCGTGTGAAAGTGTGCTGTGCCAATTCTCAGAAGGTCCAGCTCCAGCCAAGCCTCATGACAGACCCAGAGGCAAGTGCACAGCTCTGTGTGCCATTGCCCATTAGAGATGGGCCAGACCAGCTGAGAAATCAGAGAAACATGCAAAAATAGTAATTTACAATAGATAGTTTCATTGCCCAATCTATCTGAACTAGCTCTGACAAAAGACAGTTCAAGCAGAAAATCCCCTTTTTTTGGTAACATGATATTTTACAGACATTCTATCCTTATAGAAAAGTCCTACAAAATTCAAATGAGATGAAAGCTCATATACTTCTATAAAAATTGCTTTCATCACCTATAAAGCAGGAAGACTTTTTGAGTGTATTTTTATTATTCTGGTGCAGAGGTCTATGGAAAGAAAACAACATTATCATTCAAGTGGTTCAAAAAAACCAGAACTCTAAATATTTTCCTGATCGTGTTACATGAGTTTCTATATGAAGAAAGGAGTATTTTTCAGACTGTGAAATAATTAAAGAGGAAGTAAGCTGCTTATGAATAGCTTTTAAATGTGTATGCAACACTATAGAGACTGGGTGTAAAGGGATCATAATTTTACCATGTTCGCCAAAATACATGAGCTAATACTTTTTTCTCGAAGTGCAATCTTACCTGATGCACCCATGATGCAAATAACTTTCTCTCAATGTATCTGACATGTTGTTTATTATTGTTAGTTGAGGGAAAACCCATCAATACATGGTCATGTAAGGACCATAAGGCCTTTATGAATATATACCTACCAGGGACATATGGCATGTGTTCTGCACTTTATATAGCAAAGGAATCTAAAGGGACTGGAAGATGCAGCCAGGTTAGGAATAATCTTTTTATTATCTATGCACAAATATGCCAGTGTAAGCTAAGTATACTTGCAAAATTTGGGCTATTTTTCATCAAAATATGGAAAGAACTGGCTGAGAGTAAACTGAGAAGTTACTTGAAGCAGAATCTTATTTGCTAGAACAAAGGCTTTTAAGGACTGGCCTAAGTAAGTCCCAAGCTGCCTATTAATTCCCAAAACGAAGATGTAGCAGTTCCCCAAATTTAATCACCTGCTATCCATTCATATTTATAAGTTGGGGTTTGGAGCTATAAAGTGGTGTACTATGGATCAGCCCCCTCCCAAATGAAAAAATCCTAAGCAGAAGAGAGTGAACCCTTTCATGCATTTGAAGTTACAAATGCTAAAGTCTCCAAATAATTATGAAAGAGACGGGAAAGTCTGGTAGACCACAAACGGCACAAAAGAAACTCACAGAATTAGACACGGTTTAAGTAATATTGTTGAAAACATATGGTAAAGTTTAAATAAAAAGCAAAACATAGTGTGCATGAGAACTCGAACAGGTAGCAGACTGAAAACCAACTACCAGCAGAGAGGAAAATGAACAAGTCTATTTGATCTTTCCAGCTGACTTAAATGCAAACACACACAAAAAAAAATAGTGGCAACTAATTTGTGATGTAAAATTATTCCTGCTTTAATTAAATTCAAATAAATGAATGTGATTAATTATCTAGGTTGGGAGACATGTCTGCCCAGACAGCACTCCTCACTGAGACCCACTGAGGGGAAGCAGCTGGATTAGGCTGACCTAAATTTGCTTCAGTGTTGGAAACTAAGAGTAAGATTTTCAAAGCTGTCCAAGAGGTTTCAACTAAATCCCACTTCGCTGGCTTCTTGGCTACAACCTCAGGAGCATTGCAATGACTTTTCTTTTACCTGAACTATTTTTTCCTGCTGGGATACAGCAGGTAAGAGTCCATATGATTTTTTTTATTTGGGTTGTCTACTTTTCTTGTAAACATTAATGACTTTTTACAGAGTAAGTTGTGCATCAGAAGTTACTCTTATGCTACTGCCCACCATAATTTTTTTTTGTTTGATCCTCAGTATCCTTTTGAAAGTTCATTAAATGGAAACAGAACAGCTTTCATTTCTCCTGGGTATATTCCTTACCCTGTATTAAAAACTGTAACACAGATCTGCTGCTCTGGTTATGGAAGAATAGGATTTCTGATACATTAAACAAAGACAGCAGACTTTCCAAGATTTTTTTTTTTTTTTACGTAATCTCCTGGCCTGCCAAGTGGCCCAGCACATGGTGTATACAGATGCACTAGAAGACAGACAACTTTCATACCATAAATTCCTTTGCTGCTCTTCTGCTGTGAATGACAACAACATTTTCCACTCATTTCAGTGGCAATGGTTCCAGCCTTAGCAAAGATTGCCAGTCTAGTTACTCAGGCTTAACAGCAGTTTGCATAACAGCAGCTTGCATTTTAGAATAACTTTTGTGACCCTCTTTTCCTTTTTGCTTCTTCACCCCTACCCCCATTTTTTTTTTTAAGGGGCAATTTGCTTTCTGCCATTTGCTTTCTCAGCAGAGCTGTTATCAGCACAGTCACTAAGGGAGGACAGCTGGTAAGGGAGAGAAAAAGTCAGATCCTTAAGAACATAGCCATGGATTTAAACATGGGAGCCTGCACCATAAATTGTTTTGTTATGCAATTTGTATCGAACCTGGTCCATAAGTCAGGGGCATATCCTGCAGCACATAAAGTTCATAGAAAGAGTCAAACCAGACCAAGAGCACACACTTGTACAGATAAAGCAAACTAAGAGACCATTTGTTGCAGAGCAGTGTTTGTAATTCTGAGAACTGCCCTGCATTCTGAAGTGAATAAAGTGGTTTGCAGAAAAAAAAAAAAATAGATGAGACTCACAGCTGGAGGAAACACAGGTGTCAAAGTCTGTTGTTACAGCTTTTGTTGTGGCTCAGAACAGGCAGGCATACTCCACGCACAAGAAAGACAAACAAGAGATACTTGAGCAAATTCAGACCAGGACTAAAGGGGTGCAGCAGCCAGGTGGGTCATATTTTCCTCTTGCCTATTCTTTGCGTGATGAAATCTTTTTTAGTGAAGACAGCCCAGATAGTACAATGCAAGATGAAGATCTGGACCTCTGGTCTCAACCCAACTTCAGCAGCAGTTTCAGAACTGGCTTTAGGAGGAGTTATGCTGGAGCTGAATTTGGCTTGCTGCAAGGAAACATCTTTAAACCCTTCTGCTGGTGTAGCTGCCTGGGTATTATCGTATTGAGTCCCTCTAATGTTCAGTAGCAAAGTTTCAAACAGAAGACAGAAGTCTAAAGGGGAGCCGGAGCTTACTGAAATCACTACCTAAAAATCCACTTGTCCCACTTACAACCCAGTTGACACCATTACTGACTTTCCCCTTTGCTTCAGACCCATACTAACGAGCAGATTTTGGCAGCTGCCTCTGTTCTTTCCTATTAAGAAGCTCAGACATGAGACTGGTTTCAGAGGAGAAAGTAGCAGGGAATCAGGCTCTGCACTGGCATCCCAACAGTTTAATTGAAGATGAACACTTTGTTCAACTCTTGCCCCTTTCCCCGGGGTGGCCAGCATGGCTTCAAATGCCTGCTGACTTAAATGGTGACAGCTGCAGGACACAGACCCATGTGTCACAAGCTGAGTGCAACAGGAGATAGCTGAAGGGCAGAACTTCAAAGCCGCTGGTTGGAACCACCCGGACAGCACAGGGCTGCTGCCTCTGCCAGCTGCTGGCTCCGAGCTCAAATGCAGGGACGTGGCCTCGCAAGCAACTGGATGTTTGCCATATCTTGGAGGTGCTGTATATCTATCCCAGAGAAAGCCTGGAAAACAGAGGTGAGGAGAGTGCTGACTGCTTTAACATTTCTATTGGGCTCGTACAGCTCCTCCAAAAACCGATAGCAGCACGTCTACGTGAGGGTTTTTCTCCTCTTGCAAGGAAAGGACTGCAATTAAGTTGAGGAGGATGCACAGATTGCTTTCCCCAGCAAACCAGCTTCAAACAATGTTTTAAAACTTTCGTGGGATAAGAACAACCACAGCTAAAGTGTTATTTCTTGGTACTTGAAAAGCAGTTTGCAACTCTTCCACCTTCACAGGAAATTATCAACATTCTGGTCAGCATCAAAAGCCCCAAGCGGTATTGGCTGGGAAGGACACACTGGCCTCTAACACTAATTTGGGTGCATAATTTTTCTCAGACTCATGCAGAAAAACATAGCGTAGAAGACAATTTGGAGAATTCAAGTGAGAATGGTCTTTTAACCAAGGGATACGTGAACATAAAGGCCTTCTGCCTTATTTCTGATGCCAACATCTGACACAGCATTGGCTGAGCCGCTCGGTGTGACTGCAATCTGGGCTCAAGGGGTCAGTTTTAGACACACCAAGACTTTGACCCGTACATCAACCACTTCAGAATGCATTAAGGCCAGTGACACCAATTCACCAATTCAACCGAACTCTGCCTAATGAAAGAATGGAGGAATAAAGGGAAAGATGCCATTAAACAAACTTCATGCCCTTTTCTCACCCCTTTCACATTAAAATAATCTAACTTACACTAGATCCAAAGAGGGGCTCCNAGCTAGTGACACCAATTCACCATTTCAACCTAACTCTGCCTAATGGAGGAATAGAGGGAAAGATGCCATTAAACAAACTTCATGCCCTTTTCTCACCCCTTTCACATTAAAATAATCTAACTTACACTAGATCCAAAGAGGGGCTCCAGCAACCAGAAAGAAACAGTGCAAAGCACCGTAGATTACTGGTTGTGTCGGGGCACCTCTATGTCGTAATTTCTGTCATACTGCACTGCAACTGCTTCTTGTCCACACAACACAGTGGGCAACACTTTACTGACGTTTAAGCTCAGTAAAATACCCTTCAGCAGGTGTAGCTGTCATAACTCATTAACGGATGGTTTATAGCAGATCTGTTGGTAGGAAATTAAACCCCTTCAGTATTTCTGTCCAATTAGAAAGACTTCTTTATTCGGGTAGTGAAGAACTATGATTGGAAGCACAGGCACCAAAAGTCCCCGTTACAAAATCAGCACAAGAAATCTGGGCGAATGACACATTACTAGTGGAGCTTGAAGAAGAGGGATGTGCTGCACAGTACAAGACACAGTGGACTAAGTTTATCTGTCTCTTGCAGGGTGAAATTTTTCCTCCAATTACATCCATACAATGCTATTAATTTAGACAGCAGCTGGCCCACTGGCCTTCTGTTAACTGTTCAGGAGCCTGCAGTGGGAAAAACCTCAAAGTGTTGAGGGCACCACGTAGCTGGAGCCACAGAAGGGCACTGCACAGCGACAGGAGAGACAGAGAAAGCCATGCAAAGGTTTCTCATGACAAAGCATGGTATCAGGGAAGAAAACATCCCTGCGCTGCTTCTTTAGTCCTTTCCAGAGAAAATAAACTTTCAGCTGTCAGCTGTCTGCCAAACTCCACAAGGCTGGAAGCAAGCTGGTAACAATACCACTACCACAAGATTTGAGGGAAGATCTTACTTAAAACCTTACTATGATGAAGTAAATCCATCCACCAGGATTAATTACCGGTACATTAGCACGTTCTAATTCTCACTATAAGCAGCAGAAATTTGAAGGTATACCAGAAATTTTAAAGAGTACAAACTCACTTCCAGAACACTGACACTACAATGGGGAAAAACAAAATAATGATCACTATACTTGCATATGTTTTTGTTTTTTAGATGTTCCTTTCATTCACGAGGTAGGTACAGAATCTTTTTGGCCACATGAATGCAGTACACGACACTGTAAAGATTTTTTTTTTTAAGTGAGCATTAGAGACTTAATTTTCAGAGAGCAAATTATGAGAAAAATGTATCTTTTAACCATTATTTTTTGAAGCAAATTATGATTGGGAGCAATTGGAGTTGGTCGTACTGCAAGCTGATATAAATACGTACCATTCTGCATTCTGTCCTCAGGCAGCTCTATCAGTAGGGAGGCATGGTACAGCTTATTTATTCTAACCTGCTTTGTTGTTTTTCTGTAGCACAGAGATCATTAAGAAAACAGTTTTTCAGATACAGAAAAACATAACCCAAATTTTTGATGACTTCTCTATCTCAGTTCTCCACTGCATATGCAGCTAATTATTTTTCCCTTGCACATTTTCTGGGTCTTTCTTCATTCTGGTCAGTCAAGAAAACCTAAAAGCTACCAATAAAACCTGACCACTCCTCTAAATATTCTGGCAGCTGGGAAGAAGATGTGCTGTGCATCCATCCCTCTTCTGCTCTTAACCTTTGAAAGTTTCAAAGATGATGGAACAGAGGTGGCATCTCCTCTAAAATCAAACTTTCATGTTTGGATTTGGATTCCAAAA
This sequence comes from Syrrhaptes paradoxus, assembly GCA_013400615.1. Lineage (NCBI taxonomy): Eukaryota > Metazoa > Chordata > Aves > Pterocliformes > Pteroclidae > Syrrhaptes > Syrrhaptes paradoxus. The sequence continues at coordinate 35,923 of VZTO01026587.1, forward strand.
CAAGGCAGGAAGAGCAGAAACAACTACTCCTGGGATTTCCGACCTGCACCTGGCTGTGCTCCTTCAGCGTTCATTCCATGCATGCAAACGAGGAGGACAGAGCATGAGACAGAGGAGGCTCTTTCACAGCAGAGGGGAATTTTGGAAGCGTTTGGCGGAATAAAAGTCAGAAGCGTTATAACTCTGTCAATAACACACTTGAAAGGGCCTGGGTATATCTATCAATTAGCACATTACAGTTTCCCTTTTAAGGGAGTTTCTGAATATAAAACCCTTACCTGATCTGATGGACCAATGCTTTCAAGCTAGTCAGCACCTGCTCTCACATTTGATATACTCTCAAACTGTTTTAAGTGAAGCCAAAGGACAAAGACTTAATTAGCAGCGAAATAGTTCTTATACTGATTGGTTTGCTCCAGATCTCCTGAGGGACATAGATTTGTCTCTATCTGGAATCCCCACCCTACCCTTAACTTACTCGTTAGGAGGTGTGTGTTTTGTCGTTTGGCAGACCCTCACCTGCCGCACGGCAATGGAAGAGTGCTCTTGGCAGCAGAGCTGCGCAGCGATGGGAGCAGGGAGGCAAGTCACAGCAGCTTCACCTCTTATGAGCACTCCAGCTTTGCCAAAGCAAACAAGACAAGGTGACATGCTTTTCTTGCTGCTCCTCAGTAGACAGAGTCATTAGTTATTCATTGGTCCCATAAGGGATTTTTTCCTCTTTTTTTAATTTTTTTTCCTGCAGGGATAACAGTCATTCAGGTGTAACACAATTAAAAGGCTTTCCTTCCCTGGCAGCCACAGCAGCGAGTCACAGCTCTGTTTAGGAAAAGAGCTTTGCTTCCAACAGAAGCAGAGAGGTGAAGGCGTAGCTGTTACAGGTGGGATTTTCACAGGTGGGATCAGGTGCCCAGGATGCTTTAGCATCCCAGGCAATACACAGGTACAAAGTATTGTCATAAAGGAATGACACTGGCAAGAATTCAGGCCATAAGGATTTTAACACCTCTGCTGAACAGTCTCTTACTAACAGAACGAACAAAACAAGCTATCACAGCCTAGAACAGATGGGCCCTGATGTCTCGCTTCCTTGCTATAGCAATGACTTTTTTTTTGGTCACTTAGATAACAGAAAGCTAACCTTGTCATTCACTTAACTTTTGCAAATCTCTGAACACATCTGTCTAAATATCCACGACCTAGAGGGGAAAAATAATATATTTAAAATACAAAATGGGTGCCAAATCTAACTCATCAGTCTCTGCTGGGATTCCCGAGAGTCCTGGGAGGTGGGACCTCAAGCAGTTTATTTTGGCATCGTTCTCAGCTAGGGAATCTTTTGATGGCAGTGGCTCTGGAAAGAACCTGTGCTTTGAGAAGAAAGCAGGGGACACATTAACATGGGAGCAGAAGAAAGCCTTACAGTGCAAAAGCAGGGGAAAAGTGATAAAAATCATCTTTGTGTTTTTCATTCAAGGAGAGTAAGAAGGCAAGAAAATGAATAAAATGCTGTTTAAAGTTGTGAGAAAGTCCTTCTCATCTAGGTAATCCTTTTGGCTTTATCACAGTTTAGGTGTTTTGCCCATCCTTCCCGTCAGTCTCCAGATGTAAGAAGACTATCCTAATCTATCGGTACTTGGAGATTAAAAATGTTTCCGCTGCTAGTATCATACTACTTGCACCGCCTCTTGTAGCTGTGCCCCGGGATTCAGTGCCAAAAAGGCAAATAACAAAAGTGCTCCTGTAATTGGAAAGCTCATTTACCTTTTGTCTTCTGCATTCATTTTATAGTTCCAATGTTTTTTAATATACTGTCTGATCTGACAAGAGGGCCTAAGGTCTTGTAAAGTTTACTGTTCCTTTCTCAAGCATACAACCAACCGAGTAATCAAGGTAACTATCAGAAATTATCTTTGTCAAGTTGTAGTTGCGACTGGGACGTCAAGAAAACAACCGGGCAAAAGGGTTTTTGTCTAACTGTGGTTTCTTATCTTCCCACAACTATTTTTAACATTGGGCCAGTATTTTTAGCTTTGTCTGGGAGGAAAAAAAAAAAAAAAAAGGGCAAAGAAAGTTGCTGCTGGATTTATAAGTCTTCCAGAGTAGCTGGAGAGCTGTCACTCAGGCACTGGTGGGGCTGTGGCAGAGCTGGGTTCCCTCTCTGCCTTTGCTTGGACAACATACGAGCCTGTGTCTGCCAGGTATGAACCTGCCTGCGAGGCTTCTGCCTGGGGTCAGGCTGCTGCAGGCTCTCCTGCTCAATCTGTTGTATTTGACATAGAACAAATCACTCATTAGGGCTCAGGGCACAGAACAACTTCATCACTAAATGGTTAGACAAGTCACAGGGAAGCAGGAAAATATTGTACGCCCTGCTCCAGGGGATGTTTACACTCTTAAATTAAGTAGCCAGTGTAACACAACCTGGAACATGGATCTCATTTTTCCTAGGTGAGTGCACCAAGCCACAAAATTATTCTCTTCATGGCCTCCAAAATATTTCAAGTATTTTCCCAATAAAAGTAGAACGACAAGAGATGTTAAGAAAATCTCTCTCCTCCACCTAAATAAAGCCCTAGTATCCAAGTGATAGCAATTCAAATGTTCTCAAGGTGAGGAAGGAATGTCATTCTGGCCTCCCACATACAGAACAAGTGTCCTAATCACCGAGTTCTTAGATGAAAGAGATTGCAACTACTTTGTCATTTCCTCTCCTAAAAGGTGCCGTAAAACAAAACATTACGTTTGACACTGAGTATTTGTCCTGAATGAAAATAATCCATTCGTATCCTAATGGAGAAAAAATTACTTAACTGAAGTTAAACTTTTGTTAAAACTTTCAGTTAAACTGAGCTGAATTTCTTCTCTAGTTTTTCCCATCTACTTGCCAACTCAACATATAATATCAGTGATTCACACAGGCACATCCCAAATCTCTGTTAATCAATGGGATGATTTAACTAAAACATTCTGTAATTAATCTGTTTGAAAAGTGAACACTTTTCTGGGTGGAATATCCAACCCTCCCTTCTTAGGGACTTCTGTTTGAACATGAGAATTGAAAAAAAGAGCAGGTTTTGACTGAATCTTGTCTTGTGCAGTCTCAGCTTGTAAGGAATTTTGTTTAATTAAATTGGCTATAAATATCTATAAATATGCATACACATGTGTGTATCCAGTTTGCTTTAAAAGTGAGAGATCAGCCAGGAGACCACCTGTTTTCCCCACTTCCCACCCCTGGAACCAGGTTCTCACTATCACACAGTCCTCACATGGATTGCTTGCATGTGGTTGCATCAGGGAATTGGGTTAAAACCCTGTCCCACCAGCCAGCTGGACAAGTACCATTAATATATTGTGTTCAAAATTTCAGCTGTCATGTTGGAAAAATGAGGTTTTTTCAAATGTGTTACCCCTTCACATTTTTCTCTTATTTTTAAGATCTTCATCATGACCTCTCATCTGCTGCTGCTGTTCAGAGACCCTGCCCAGATCTGTCCCAATTATTCTCTGTGACTGATGATTCCAGCAAGACACTGAAACCCTCAGCCTCCACTTCTAGATTCACCCACTGCAATGGCATCTTCAAAAAGACCATTATTTAAGGCTCTTGCCGTAGCTATTGCCAATGTCCATCTCAATAGAAGTTTCGGGCTTGGACACTGACTGCTGCTGAAAACATTCCTAGTTCTTAGTCCAGGCAAGAAGAGGGGCTGGGACAATCAGTACCAGGACAAACACACAGGAAAATTGGCCTTTTTATGGACTTGTTTTATAGTCCTCCAGCTCTTCTAGGAGTAGAGAGAATCTGGAAAGACTTGAAGTATTTGTGTCCTTTCCCAAAAGCAGAGGAGGGTTTCCAAAAGAAGATTGGCATTTTTCTTGCTGCACTTGCATAGTCAAAGCTAAAAGGAGACACAAAACAATTGGCCATACTTTACAACCACTAAAAAGAAACAATGAGCTTGCTAAAAAATGGAACTTTCATTCAAAACTAATTTTAAATGACAAAAAGGAGAGAAAAATGAAAAAAAGTTTGCTGTCATTTTAGGAAGGTTGGACATCCAGGCAGGGAGGCTGGTGGGAACCTGGGATGCCAGACTGGCAGAAGCACCAACAAGCCTTTTTGCTCATCCATCAATGAACTCAGCGGGTTCCTGAAAAAACATTTGACTTCACCCAGTCAGCCCCTCCTTACAGCAAAGTGTTAAGTTTGAACACTTGGGCTGAATTTTTGAACCACCCTTCTTTGCAGTTCCACGTTCCTTCTGTACCCCAGCTTCTCACAGGCCATACAGGACATTGTATGGGGCTGGCAGAGGCAGTTCTGCATGTTACCCATACCTTGCAATACCAGAGAACAGTACAGATGGGTTCAAATGGGATGTGAGGTAGTTTATCCACAGTGTATTTTGGTGGCTGAAAAAATTAGAAATGTCATTGCATACCTACTCAATGAAATACATATTTCCTGGAAGGAATTATCCTTTATCTAGAGACTTTGGTCCATATCTAGTTCAGGCTGTGCTTAGCACAACAGGTACATGTGTGTGCACGCAGATACGGACTTGTTTGTGTGCAAACAGAGCTGCAGCCTCTGCCCTGAAGAGCCTACATTCTTTTAAAGCTTTTAACATCCTTCATCACAACTACCGCATAACTCTCCCTCTTAGCATCCTGCTGACCTCCGCAAGCTCACGAGAGCTAACCTGCTGCTTCACAGCTGCTCACTCTGAAGAATGGTCCCTTTAGGTCTGCCACATCAGGCACAGGTGAAGTTGGCACGTTATGGACCTCAACAAGTGCAAAGACACTGGTGAGCTTGAGGTGTTACTGGAGAGACCTTTAAGACCTCCAGACAGGTCTGCCGAGCCACTGCTTTCCAACCATAACTCCCCGAGTCCTGCAGTTTTTCACCATTTAGGCCCATTCAGCAGCAGAACTAAAACACAGAGGCAGTAAATCCCACCGCAATCCTCTCCATATACAACACACTTTATTAGAACAGAATACAGGGTTCAGCTCTGCTGGACCAAATCGAGTTGGCCAGTGTTAAGTATCACATTTTAGATTCAAATCCCTGCTAAACCCTCTGCTTACGCTCGTGGTTAACATTATTTTTATATCTGTCTTCAGAAATGAAAGGCGGCAGCAGCTCACACGTAGCAGCAACAGCATCAGCAGCTTTTAAAGGCCAACTCCATAGATTAAAGGGCGATACACTGAGCACCGAAATCCCACCGCCCCAGTGTCTACTGATTAGGTTGGGAGAAAAGCTGAGTGACAAACATGTTTCCAATCTGCCTAGCCCATGCAGTGAAATGGAGCAATCTGGCCTGAAAAGGGATTTAGACTTTTGTTGTGCACAAGGGGGGAAAAAGCTGATTTAAATCCATCAACAATGCTCTCCCTCTTGGTGATCTCCGAGATAAGGAACAGAGTCTGGCCACAGTTCATATCCTACCTCTCACCAGGCCCCACACTTCCACTCAAAGACAAAAGCTGGCAGATGAGGGCAAATGATGCTGCCTTGCTCTTGAGCCACCTGCTTACATGAAAACATGTTGTAGGGTGCACGGAGCCTGCCCGGGGCATCTGATCTACCGATGTTTAAAGGGAGAGCGAAGCCCCAGCCCATAGGAAGAAAAATATATGGCCTTTTAGTTCATCAAGACCATTGCTATTAATTAATATGCATATAGCACTGCATATGTATAAAGGATCTTTACAGACAGATGGAAAATCTTGCTGCAACCTGTTTACAGCCTAAAACAGGTATTTACACCAGAGAATAACATCCTACAGCTGGTACAAGTGGGGCAGGCAAAGAGGAGACACAGGGGGGAAAGAAAAAAAAACCCACAAAAAAAAACAAAGGAAAAGGAAATAAGGTTTCTAAGAGAGCTATTAGATCCCCTTACAAGGAAAGCAGATCACATGGCTTCCTTTATCCTGGTTATTTAATATATGCCATCCCCATGCATTTCACTGTGACTGCCATAAGGAGTGAGCCATTACATTCTCTCTTTATCTCTTGTCATAAGGACTGAGAATGAGGTGATAACCCATTTTTCTGAAACCTCTCTCAGACCCTTGGAAAAAAAAATACTTTGCCTTGTTTTATCCAAAAGAGACAAAAAGGTTAAAAAAAAATTACAATTCCGGCTGCCTATAAGCAAATCTACCCTTTGCTTATCTTTAATTGTACTCATTGTTTTAAATAAAAGTAAAATGAAACAGCCATGCAGGGGTGCATGTGGGGAAAGTCAATCCGTGCAAAAAAGCAGAGGCTTGTTTTCTTGTGGCAGAAATGCAGATGGTGCCCTCCGACTGTTGTGAAGAACACCAACAAAATTGTTGCCGGAAAACAGCAACAGCAGCAGCCATCACCTCCCTTACTCTACAGACGCCCCTTGCAATAGGCATCAGTGCAGAGCTTTCTCATCCACAATGATTAAACCAGACTTCAGGAAGCCCTTATTGCTACCATCTTTGGAGAGCGGTATTCAGATGCAGATTGCCTTAAATCCCATCAACCCATTCAGGCGTTTGTCCGCAAGTGTGTCTGCCTCGGTGTGTATGTCTGCGTGCGTGTTTAGATGCATTTATACACATACACAATCCCCACTCAGCGCACACCTTCTCTCCCCTCTCTTGTTCAGAGAGAAAGAGCTAAAATTGTCAAAAACAAAAATGTGTGTTTTCCAGGCTACTTTGTCAGATGTTCGTGTGTGCGTCTTATAAATATTTCATACCAAATATTTAACATTATTCCTTCCCCAATCGGATCAGCTTTGAAATGCTCCTCAAAGTGAATTCTCCCCTAACAATGGCTTGACGCAAAAGCCTTTTTTCTCTCTTAAGAAGAGGAGGCTGCACATGGTCTGCTACCATAGCAGCGTGAATAGTTCTTATTTAATGGAAAATAAAAGATACTTTACATTAATTCAGTGGGGGATGGAAAGCCAGGCACATGCGTACCTTGTGCTTCAAACATGGAGGAGCATCATACCTTGACCTCCCCTCTCCTGGTCCCATGATTATTACCCAGCTTGCATTAGAACCGTAATGGGAAGTGACAAGTTTATGTAAATGATCCGCGCAAGGATTTTGCTCTTGTAAAACAGAGCAGTTACTCTGGGCTTTCTAATTATTTCATGCCTTGTGGTTCTGTGATGGGGCAGAGATGACTATTACTTGAAAAGTATATTGTGATTGACAAGCCACTGTCCCCCTGGAGCTCATTAAGGCCTGTGCTTTGCAAGAGGGGGTAGAAAACCCTACCAGGCACACCACACACACCCGCACACACACATCCTCACCCCAGTGCCGGTTGTTCTTTCAGATCATTTGTTGGGATTTTTGCACTGGTAGAGAAAAGCATAATCTGCATGTATCTCAAACAAGTACCACCTTCCAGCTACAAATTGACCAATTATCCTCCGCTTTCCCATTTTGATTTTAAAATCTGTAAGATTAACAGCAACACACCCATCAAACACGCAGCGGTCTTTGGATTTTAGCATCCAGGATGGAAGAGTCAGTTGTTTCACAGTACACTGTTCAACAGAACGGGGAGCAGAGGGGCTGGGACCGGGGCTATCACAGAAGTTGCCGTCAGTGCATCTCTGCTGCTGTGGGACCTGTGCCAAGTGCCTTCCAGTGTGTACTGAGGGCCACTCTGCCACTGCATGACCTATTTGCCTTTCTTTCTTAATTGATTTTTCTGGCCTTCAAACTTACAAAACAAAATGACAATTTGGCAAAAGTTGAGCCCCTGTGTTTTGAAACGTACACCGCGCCCCAGCCACAGAGAGAGGAAAAAATCCTATTCAGGCAGCCGCATTAATGTTTCCCATTGTAGAAGTGATTTTGAATTCTGCTGCTGGTTTGGGATGTAACACAGTTTAGCATAAAATCAATTCATTGTTAACTCCATTGTGGTTGGATCTTATGGGCATGCAGCATTTCTTACTTTTAGTTACGTTTGATTTGTGATTGAAGTAAACCCTCTGGAGATCCTTACAAAAGGCACATGGCCCACTTCAATTCTTCCATTAGAAAACATTGGTGCTTTGGTTACTTCAAGTTGCCTCAATGTTTCAAAACAATTTAAAAAAGCAAACCACCAATCAACTTTTTGGTTTTTCAGTTTGGCCAGGAGTTGGGTACTTAATTCACAACCTTTCCAGCAACCCACCTGACTACCTCTGCAAGAATTCAGCAGGGGAAATGTATGATTTTGCTATTACCTTCCATAATAGCACTGTATTGAAATAATAGTAACTCATCTCTAATACTTTTGTTCTAATTTATCAGTAGATTTTCCCCCAAAACATCCAGGTCATGGATATTCAATAAACAAACCAAATCCTCAAGATGAAACTCATCAAGCTTAGTCCAAAAGCTCTACATCATTGGTAATCAATCAGCATAAAGACAGAAAGAAAGAAGAATAATAAGAACAGCAAAAAAAGGGAGAAAGACATAGAAGCATCTGTGTCAGCTACATCTTGGAGCAGTGGAAAGTGAATACACCAGGGACTGAGGAGGGTTTTCAAGCACTGAGCATTGGCTTAATTCACCTCCACTGAGTTGGCTCCTGTATTACAGGTCTCATAAGCACACACAGGTTAGTGCAAGGATTGTCAAGCCCTGCTTTTTAAGAATGTGCAGTTTGCAAGCGCACTCTGAGGCTGAGGATCAATCACATGGCCAGGAACAAAGCTCAATCATGTAACTCCTGTGTCAGTCCAAAATTGCCGCTGCAGAAGGCAATGAGTTAGCAGCAAGAGCAGGGGCCAGTGTTCCTGTTTCTCTGGCATGTAGTTTGATGCTCTCCATTCCTGTCTGTGCAGTGAGAGGCCACAATCATGTCCTGGTGTGAACTGCACCCATCACTTCCCCTTCCTTACCTCTCTAAGATATAAGTCTGAAGGCTCTCAGCCACTTGGGAAACCCAGCATGCAGCTCCTTGGGAGAAGAGAGTTGCTCACCCGTGTTCACTGTGCTCACCTGGTGCATGTCTCTGCTGAGTCAAACTTCTTGAGAGCAACAGGAGGAACCTCACTGGACATCTCATCCGTTTTGGAGGCCAGCAGCTAGAAAATAGAGAGTTCTATATGTAAGCTGATCAAGTACAAACTGAGGGACTCGTTTTGTGTAAAGCAGAACTGCCCACTGATTACGCAGCACCAGCACAGTACTTTTCTACTAAGCAAGTTTTATCTTATCTCTGTTCAACCCATTTGAGTTAACACTCCAGCAACAGCTCACTCTCTCCTTGAGTGTCCTTCAGAGGCAGCAGTGGAGAGCTACTGCTTTTCATTGGAACACTGGCACAGCAGCTGAAAACCTACTTCTTGTGCATCTTCAATAGGAGAAAGTACATGGGCTTGAGGTAAGCCTTCTGCTATGAATCCCATCCACAACTGGATTACAGGGAGATTCTTAAGTACCTATTCTGAGACCCAAACTGAAAACAGAGGACTCCTTGAAACTGAATCTTTTGGGACTTTGATCATCCTGGCTCCAGGGGATAAACAGACACTTTCAGTTTTATTGAGAAGCTTTTGGCACTGCTGCAACCATTAGCCTCTGAGCACAGAAACACAGAAAGAGTGATAAGTACTTAGGACAGAAAATATTTTTATTATAGTCACTTCTACAGATACTGTCAAAAACTTAACAAATAGAAAAAAGAGCTTAACAACAATTTGAAGAAAGCAAGCTCAACAAAATTACCAAGTGACTTAGAAGAACAGGTCATTTACACTGGGAGGGCATTGAAAGGGACTGCCCAAAATCTATCAGTTATGGTCATATTCAGTGTGTCTTTATTTTAACAGCCTAATTGCTCTAATGAGTTTTCATTATTATTTTGAAGAGTACAAGTTGTGATCACCTACATAAAGACTGAGCTCTGGGAACTCTTGATCATGAACACATAGCATCAGCCACAGCCACTAACTCCGTGGCAAACAGAACAGAGAAGAAACTACCCACTTATTCAGAAAACATCGTGGAGAGTTTAGTCATAGAAAGAGGCTGAACCATTGCTTCAGTGCTGGTGGTAATCAGGCCTATAATGTTACACAGGAGAACAGTTGTCAGTGAAAGGCATGGCATAAGTGCCTACAGCCTATACTTCACCGAGTCTATACGATTATCTGTGGAAAAAGATAGCTCAGTTCATATAAGTACACTAGTACAAATATTTATGTAAACCATGCCTTTAAAATCATCACAGTTAAAATTCAAGCTAGCATACTTCTGGCATGTCTGTCTAGTCTCAGGGGAAGTGGATGGCCTTCACTATGCTTTATGTGGATAATGCAAACTGCTGTTAACATCTAACGTAAGTTAGATTCTGCCAACTTTGCAATGGAGCAACTCATATTGTGGAAGTCAGATATTTCATCTTTTCACACTGGTCAAGCCCAAACCTTTGCTTTCTACTAAAAAAAGTGCACAGTTTTACTAAATGCATCTGTATATTCATATGTATATAGGCATGTATAACTTATATTGTATAACAATTTTTATATATTAAACTATATATATGTAACTGTATAGTATAGAGGTGTTCAAGATCTTTAGACCTGGCTATTTTGAGTTACACAAGCTCAATGGTCTTCCACAGACTGTGGAGCTTGGAGGTTTGAATTCCTTTTTCAATTTTTAAGCAAACCAAAGGACTCATCACCCAGGGAAAGCTTCATTCTCTCTATTCCATAAAACTGGATTGAAAGCCTCCCCAAGCCATTTCTATTTGCATTTTTTCTCATGTACTTTTTCTGGTTACCAAGTTCCAGTAACAAGAATCACAGAACACGCGAACAAACCTGAAGGGAGCCAAGCAAAATTAGATTTCAACTCAGGAAGTCTACCCCCTCCAAAAGCCACGGAGAACACGGCAGGGCTGTGGAGCTGAGGTAGGCAGAGTTTCTGCCTCTTGGAGGAGAAAGCTGAACTACTTCAGAGATCAAACCATCCACACAGCCCCACCAGGGGACACAGCCAGAGGAAGAGTTTTAGAGTTAAACTATCCATTTAGTTTAAATACATTATTAACAGCAGAGGCCACAGCTAAATGCATCAATAATCTAAACCCTACCTAGACATAAGACTACAAATTCTGCCAGCTTCGTTTGCTGAAGGTTAGACAAGTTCAGTGTGAAATGCAACTGCACCCTGAAGGTCTCAGTAAAGAACATTCACAAAATACCATCTTTAAGCACTTGAGAGAACAGAGACCATTTCATCACAGAACAAAAATCATGCAAAGCTTCAAACCTGGCTGCAAATAAATCATTCAAATCTAAAATCTGTAGCTGGCCTTTCTGTATACATCTCTGCTCTTTACCTTGCCCCCATCCTGCTGTGAAATGTGCAATAATTGCACAGCAGATAGCTTTTGTTTTCTAGGAACATGACATGGCCATTATTAATGTGGCCTTGTATTAGTCTGTTTTCCTTTTCATCTTTATCAGACATCTATCTCTCTCTCAGAGGTCTTGTTTACATAAAACAGTGCACTTGGATGCATGGTGCTTAATGAGTTTCTGTGTAACCAGAACAGAGTAAAGTACCCTACTCTTTCTAATTATGAATCATTTGACTGTGCTAAGAGAAAGAACTTCAGCAAATGGTGCCAGAAAACTTCTTTCCAAAAATTTTTTTTTTTATTACTATAAAGAACAACCATAAATTATGAGTTGGGACAGTGTTGCTTTGGCTCCAAGTAGAAACAGTAGGAAGAGAAAAACCTCTGGCTGTGCTCATATTTCATGCTCCAGGATCAGCGAGTGGTTCCTTCCTACATCTACAAGGCTCTGCCGAGGATGGTCAAGCTCTGGTCTCAGTGGGTCTGACTACACTGAGGATCCTGAGAGCACTTCCCAGCTTCAAATACACATTTTGCCTTGGATGCTGATGACCCTGGGTGCACACAGTCCATCTGACACCTTCTTTCTACTGAAAGCAAGCCCTGGCGAGGGGGCAACGATGGAGCTGTGGGATGCTGGTGCTCTGCCCTGCAGCCCCCCACAGAGATCACTGGCCTCACAGACAGCAACACCCAGGCAATCCATGACATTTCGATGGCCCTGGGCATTTTACTGCAGACTCCAAAAGCTGAGGGTTTGGTATGAGCGCCAGACACGCTCACTCCATCACCCACACACCTACCAGCAAAGGGAGGGACGCAGCATGGCTAATGCTCCATGTCCTTTGCCAACAGCACAGTTTCCACAAAAGCCTACATCAGAGGACATGATTTATCCCTCTCTCTAAATTTCACCCATCTAGTTATAAATGACCAAGCTCTTCCCATAAGCAAGGCAAACAATCGCAATGTTTGTCAGTGCCGATTCCCCTGGGTGGGCACTGCACAGCACAACCACAGGCTCTCTTGTGCAAGCTCCCACGCAGCCCCAGCACAAAGGCATACCAGAGGCTGGAGGGGCAGAAACACGGTCCCACAGCACATGCTCTTCAACACTACTCTGGGCCATCCCACCAGGACACAAAGCACCACATTTCCCACGAGAGCCGCAGGAGCAGCAGGAAAACAGCGTGAAGTTGCTTTGAGGCCACCTTTGTGTCCCTCCACCCTCCCTTCCCCTACCCTGGGCTGCATCCCCCAGCACAGGCAGCCTGGCTCTGCAGGATCTCTGATGGAGTCCAGCACTACGAGGGTGGCCAGGGGCAGACTTTTTTTGTGTATTTTGCAATACAGTAAAATGAATGTGTCAGATTAGCCAAAATTGGCACCCTCAGCCCAGAAACCCAAATTGGATTTAACAGTGAATAAGAATAGCGATATCATCCAATAAATAATGGAAAGCCAACTTGCCTGAACCAGAAAATTATTTCAGAGTATTATGCTGATACTTACTTTGGGGTAATGGAAAACTCCCACTGCAAGTCAGCAATAAACTTTACTTTTGTCATCAAAATAAAGTCAGAACATTCTCACATGTTGAATTATTACATGACTGTTAGGTAAGATATTCCTTCCTCCAGCAGAATTTCCTGTCGAAATCGAAGCCTTGTCTAGATGTGAGAATAAGGCAAACAAACTATCCCAAATTCTCATTTAACTTGTGGAGCATTATGCCTTTGTTAGGAGGTCAGACTTTGGGAATATCACAGGTCATGCTGTGTGTAAGCATTCTGGAGTAAGAGACATAAGGCATCAGAACAAATAAGGGTCAACAGCAGAGAAAGAGTTAACCCAGTCAATCTGTTAGAGAAATAAAACACTCAGTGCTTTAGGAAATATCTTTGGATCTGCTTACAGGTGTAATTTGGGCAGGGCATTGTTAATCCCAGGCTGAAGAGACATTTTTCAGTGCTAATTATTTTGGTTTATTTCTACATGCATCATCTTTTCCAGATTAAAACAGTCACTTTCTAAATTAAACAACATTCAGGTTATTTCCCTGGCTAAACACTGATACTTTGCAAGCATGCAGGATTACAAGGCATGATGCAGGGTTGATAAAATAGAAACATGTACATAAAAATAATTCCAGATAGTCACCAAACAACATTAAAACTGAACTCCAGGTAAATTTAAAAGACTGATCTTGCCTTGTAACTGAGAGTGGCAACACTAATTATTGGTGTTCTTACTGAGTGAGGAACACAAAACTGCCAGTTTCCTCAAGAAATACCATTGAGAGGGCTCAGAGCTCTCAAGGACATCAGTCCAAAAGCAAGGGAGAACAAAAGCCCGTAATCGCTACAGAAAGCCTGAGCTGATGTAGGGAATATGGTAAAAAGCAAAGAAGTGAAGGGTTCAGGAGAAAAAAGTCTTTCAAAAGTAACAAGATTTTCAGAAACCCAAAGCAGCAAAAGAAACAAATATTGGTAAACAGTAAAAATGGACATTCTTTTTTTAACCTGCAGAAAGACTTATTTTGAGTATGAGCTGATGCTTATGGAGCAGGAGGAGGCTGGATCCTTTTCTATTTAGCTCATAGTTGAGATCAAAAGCAACTGGAAGAGGAAAAAACAAGTGTGTTGAGTACTCCACATGCTCATCTTAGATTCAAATGCTCCTGAGCAGCATACTCTTCCATTTCAGAGCATCAAAAAAAAAATCCCAGGCTTTCTAGCCAAATAGGATATTTATTTCTGCATCACACAGTCTGATTATTATGGATCTGCTCCCACAGGCTTCATGCAACCCCTTAAGACTGTTTCCTATAGCTCCATAATCCACAACGCTGTTCCACTTAATAACAGGCTAATCACTGCCCTACTTTTAAAAAATGCAAAAAAAAAGTTTGACATACTGCATAATGGTACTTCCCAAACAGCCCATAAACCTGTCCAGCTGATTCCTCCTCCATTTCCTTGCTTGCTGTTATCTCCCTCAACATCTTGTCTTGTAGGGTTCAATTTAGAATTGGGCCAGAGGCCATGTAAACCGCTTGTGGTTCCACACAAATATGAAGGAACAGAACAATCTGCCTTTGGAGCCACAAAATGCTTTTCTGACTTGAAGTCCTATAGGAAGTCTCAGGCTTTTAGCCATTTGTAGATAACTAGCTTGAAGACACTACTCCATAGGGAATCAAACAAGTGAGACCAAAAGGTGAGGGAAAGGGGAGCCTTCCAAAGCATTTCCATTACGTTGCACAAATAAGTCTTCAAGCTATCAATTGATAAGCTCCTGATCACACAAGTATATCTCAGTAACTCAGCTCCCAACATTTTTGAAAATAAAACTTTAAATCGTGGCTCTGTTGAAGATAATTTTGCTGTGTCAGACTGGGACATTTTTGTGTCTAAATGACATAGGACTCCCACAAGGGACTGCCATCATGAACTCTGTCACCACAACTACTAATGTTCATGCACAGAACTTGGCACCCCTTTCACTGTCGCCTTCCTTTACATCTTTAGTCTCTATAGGAAGTCCATATTTATCTGATGAGATTACAAATCCCATTACAAGAAGTCCTAGAAGTCCAGATTTCAGCCATGTCTTCAAAAAGCTGTGGCAGAGAAAAAGCAGCCTGAAACAAGGAACGTGTAACCCAAGTACACAATGGAAGTGTTGAGATCCCAAGAAAGAAGGAGGAAATTATTTATACCTTCCCCCCATCACCATGTGACACCTCAGTGCCCAACCACATGAACTAAGGTACAGGTAAACAGGAAGGGAAAAAGGTCATTCCATCTGGAGCAAAGCTTTTGAGTGGGGGGAAAAAAAAAAAAAAATACATTCTGGGGCATCCAGGCACCTCCTTTATCTAGCTCCTCTAGGAACTCCAGAGAGCATAAGCACAAAAACAAGAAATTACAAAAGTTAGGTTTCAGATGGACTTGTGGAGTGTATTGAGTAACTTTTCACTTGGATCAGCTTTGCCCAAAAATTTCCCTGGCATGAAGCAAAGGTGGCATTCAGGGACGTGTCGCACTGGTCCAGGTCAGTGTACAATGGTTGCCTGCAGTTGTGGCACGAACCAAAGCCCACTGACCCTGTTGTGTCAGCTTCAGTGAGCTTCTGATCAGGAGTTTGCTATCTATGAATGAAATGTAAGGGTGAGGTTTGGAGTCCTGCCTCTAGATTTTTTTTTTAATTTTTTTCTTGCTCTTCAGTCACAGTAAGAGTCAGCAACCCACACCCCAAGCGTGAGTCACTGTGTGCGTACAACCATTGTTTTAAGCTGTCCTAGGGCCTTGAATTGCAAAGTCCAGATTTGGCTCTGAATTTTTTTTCCCCCAAAAATCCAAGTTGTTCAGATGTGGAGTTTAATTTGGTTTGAAGCCTATGTAAGAGAGGTTGGTCATGGTACATCACAAAGGCCTGGTGTCCCCCTGGGGAGAATCCCACCCTTCAGACTCTAATATGTGGGAAATGAGGGGAAGAGAATGGAGACAAGCAAGGCCAAAACCCCTTTACTTTGCCTTGGGGGGGTCTTCATTTGCAAAGTGTTCCATCCTCACTGTATGCTGCACCACGTCAGGATGGGAGCCCAGTTTCCCATGGCTTTACTGACATGCCAGACACAAGCACTGAAGGCTGATGCAATGAAATGAGAATACGGGCCGGGTAATTTATGACCTTCTGCTAGAGCACGAGCAACTTTATCAACAGTGCGTCTTCCAGGCTCAGCCCTTTGTCTAGGGCAGTTCTGCTTTACACAGTCTGATCCCACGTAAAACACTTGTCATCAAAATGCAGTTAGCATTATCAGCACATGCTGTATAGATACAAATCAAATAGTCTTTGTATAATAGGGTTCCCAGCTCCTAAATTCCGTCCTGTGAGATGGAAGTTACCTATTCACCCCAAACACATTCAAGTATTCCAATATAAAAAGTGCTCTTATTACTCATGAAATACGCAATAGCACCTCAGTAATGTGTCAGATGCTTGGGCTCTCCAGGTTGAAATAACTGACAAATAGAGTTGCACATATTTTTCTTAGTATTTTGAAGTTGACGTTTTGAAGCATCTCATATATTAATGCTCCTTAAAGACAAACAGTGACCACAAAACATCTCTGATGCCAGGGACCTAGAAAAGGGGTGCACACAAATGGTTCTCAAAGAGGTGAGCTCCGATGTTCAGCTCCACAACTCCTGCAACTAACTGCAATTTTGATCTGTTCTGAAGAGCTGATATGGTGCCTGGCTGTCTCTTTGTTGTAAGAGTCTGGGAATTTCCTGCAAAGCATGTAATATGCTTGAGGCATCAAGTTTTTTTTACATTTATTTGCCAAAAAGAAAAAAAAAGGGTGTATTGTTTGGCATTTTTCCATGGTGACTTAATTCAAGTGCTATGAACAAAATGGAAATGGAAAACACCTTTCAGTTACAAAATGCCACTCACAGGCACTCTGAATCTTGATAGTTTAAACCACAATAAGTATCATAAGAACCAAGATCAAACCCCAAAGAGATTCAGAGCAGTTAACTATAAGCATCATTAAGTTAAGCACAGCAGAACCTTTCAGTTCAGTGGCCAGTGCAACAGGGTCAGAGTGAGGAAGAGCAGAGTTTGTCCTCGTACTGTGATCCTGAGAGGAATAACATCACTGTCTTGTCTCAGCTTCCCCACCATGGGCAGATGAAACACACCTACCCCGTGGTCAAAGCTGAGGCTGAATATGATACACAGTACTGCAAACTTACTTTATCTCAAGTCCTCTGTTTAAAGTTTCTTACTGCTTTCTCTGGAATTACAGGATTCTGTAAAAGCCCTCCTTTGCTTAAAAAAGGTCTCAGTTTTCCTTCATCATAAAGTACAATGCCATGAGCCTTGAGTTTTCAGGAAGGCAACAGAGAGGTGGCCACGTTATCTACGAACTAATCTGATTTAAGAGCTTGCCTTGCTTTGAACACAGAGATTGCAACACCACATACAGGAAAAGTACTGAGGTCCCTAAATGAAACACTCTAGAACCAAGTCTTTCAGTTATTTTTTATTTTGTCTGTTTGTGATTTCTTCATGCTGAACTTGAGATATCCAAAAGTACTAAGAGGGGCAGCAACTGAGCATTTAGCTATTTTTCCTTTCATCATACTCCTTTAAACAGACTCCACAGATACAGAGGCATTGTTATTACTAGCAATTTCAAGAAAAGTCTTGGTCCCAGCCTCAGTTCACATTTTAACAAGCCCAAACATCACTAATCCAAATCTTATGCTACCAGGATAACCCCAAGAACGCCTCCAGTTTGCTACAGAGTCACCTGTCCGCAGTCAGGCTAAATACAAGACTCTGTCCTTGAAGCACGTCAAAGCCCCATTTTCTTTATCTTTTTAATTTTATAAGCAGGGCAAGTTAATTTCTCTCCTTTAAAAGGGCTACTTTTCCTAAACCACCAAAACAAATTGCTTTTGGTTTTTGTAGCATCCTTTAAGCTGAAATTGGGATAGTTCACAGAAGGGTCTGTGAACACAAACAAGATAAAGCTGAATTGATGGTGTCCATCTGCCACAATGAGACTGCATAGCTACTGGTGAAGTAAACTCAAAAGGCAGGGAAATGCTAAGTGTGATGTACCTCCACACTCCTGGGACCTGCCTGTGTTCTTTCTACTTTAGCCTTGTTCCTATGCTGCTGGTCACTTTCTGGTCAGAAAGAAACACTTATTGGATCAGCTACATGGTCTGGTGAAACTTTCACAGATAAATTTTCATGTCTAAAACATCAAGCTATGGTCAACAGTTGTGTCATGAGACAGATACAATGCCAGCAGAGCAGTCAGAAGCAGACAGCAATCAACTTTTTGAAAAGCCATGATTTATAACATGGGTATTGCCAGAATGCATTGAAGAGTGATCCTTTAATGCAAATGTTGAACGCAGATTTCCTTGACGTAATGTACTTGTAAGGTTAAGAGCTCAACACATGGCAATAGCTAGGTTGATCATTAGATAGCAAAAAAAAGGAAGAGCATCCTCAAATTTTCTACAAAGTAATGTTCTTCCACTTGCCATTTATGTTGAATTCCAAGTCTTGATAGAAGGAAAGCTCTAGAACTCCATCACGCACACAAGTATCTCAAAGCCGAGATCACTATGCAGTTTTGGAGCAAAATGCTACAGATTTTTAAATAAACTATTAAATTGCTGTTGTCATTGTCTTGACTTTTATTGTCTTGTATTTCATACAGCCAGCTGACGTTCAAATGTGTTTTGTGATTTTAATCTTCTCCCTTAGGCTTACCCACAAAACTCTACCACATACTTATTCAGCAAATTAACTAAATTATTTCCTTCCCAAAGAAAAGCTTAGATCTTCATGGGGAAGGCCAATGGGTTTTGGCAGAAAAGTCTGGAATTATGGAGTCACTGACTAACTGTAAATCAGCTACAACTATGGATCAAGGAAGTGTGGATTCAAAGAAGTCCATAGTGAGACAAATTTTGTTTATAATCTGCAACTTCACTGACACCAGCTGAACTACAATCAGACTCCTTCAAACTCTCATGCCCACAGTACACAGTTATATATACGCAACACAGAAAGTTTATTTTCACCACAGCCAACTCACTAGGCCAACTTCTTCCCTTTTGTGTCTATTAAAGGTACATGTTGTAAGCAATATATATTTTAAAGATACTTAACTTGTAATTTATTTTTAAGAAACATCATGAAGTCCATTACACACAAATGTATGCGCAAATTCTCACTCAAAATGTCAGTTTCGAGGTGCTGTACTTGTTGCTCTAGGTAACCCTTCCTATGGCCATAAGGTGCAGCACGCAAGCCACCGTCAGTCCCTCCATCACATGCCAGCAAGGGAAGACGAGGGACAGGGGTGCTGGGGATCACAAAGCCCACACAACACCACGCAGTGCTCATCTCAGGACCTTTTCAGGAGCTGCAGGCTTGTGCCTTGACCATAACTTTCAGTGTCTGACGCTCTCCCAACATACACAACTCCTGGGTGGCCTCTTTTAGGCAGATGCTGGAGACTGTCACCCACCATGTACCCCAGCAGAGAGATTGCCTCCCAGGGCAGGCTGTCTGCACCAGGGCTGGGGATGATGATGGAGGGTCTCTGTTTCCTTCATTTGTAATGGAGGGATTTGAGTGGGAGCTGAGTCCTGTCAAGCGCTTCCTGTCCTGCACACACCCTTGTCAAAGAGCTCTTTGGAGAATACAGAAAGAGGATTAATGCTAATAGCTATCTGCCTGTCATTTGAAAATCTCAAGCAGCACTCGCTGGATTTTCCTCATGAATCTCTAATGGACAACACTGAAGGGCACCTGAGAGGAAACTTTGCAGGGAGCACGCACAGAAAGCAACAAGGTGCCACAGGATGGACAAATGACCCTGCGGGGTATGAGTGCGGATCAGCCCACACGCCAGACGCGGTGAAGCCTTTTGGAGTAGGAAAAAGGCGTGCATTTGAAGCCATTTTGCCATCAAAGTAGGTTTACCCAATTCATTCCTTTCAATCATGTGCTATAATTCATTCTGCTATGCATTTTAGAAACACTCACCCTGGGACTGCATTCACTTAGCATAGTTAGCAACATAACACTAACCAGGCAGTCCTCCTTATCCAGCACTTGGGCTTGCAACTGTGTAATAGACATTAAATTTCTTGGATGAGGCTAACAGCTCCATTGGTCAGGCCCTAACAAAGGGTCCAACCTTAATCCCACAGGAACCTTCACTAGGAGCAATTTCTGACTCTCAGGAGTTCTGACTGCGCTTTACTTCAATAAATAACCAGAGCATTGGCATTGCCTTTGGAGATGCTGCATGTAATTCTTGGAACAAGGCAGCAGAAGAAAACACAAGGTGTAAAGAATTGATAAGATGACCATGAGCTCACCAGCGGATCACGCACATTAGCACTCAGGTCTCAAAGATTGAGGCCACCATCCAAAAGCCCGATGGATTGCTGACATTACAGGAGCAAAGGACGCCCATTTGCAGTGCCTTGGGTTTGTTTGACTTTGGAAAGGGGAGGACTGTAAGGACATTTGTGCTGATCTCTTTGAAGAATGCCCTGACTCAGAAAGACACTCCTTTGGCTCTGGAGACAATTCCTCCACAAACTGTACTCAGCTGTATTCTTATCTTTGCCATGATCCTACCTCACCTTACGCACCTTCTCCAGCTATCCTAAAGAAGCAGCCTCACAAAAATGTGAGGTGAGGTGTGAAATTTGACTTCATAGTCGCAGACTACATGCCCTCTACTGATGTCACACACCAGTCAGGTTTCTGAGCACCCAGCACCTGCTCTCCCCTTGACATGCTTCTGCCCTGCCATGGGTTAGCCCCGGCAATGAGCCCCACACAGCCACTTGCTCATCCCCATGCCCCCCACACAGGATGGGGGAGAGAATCAGAAGGGTAAGCGTGAAAACCACGAGTTGCAACAAAGACAGTTTAAGAGGTAAAGCAAAAGCCACACATGCAAAGCAGAACAAGGAATTCACCCACTGCTTCCCATGGGCAGGCAGGTGCTCAGCCATCCCCACAAAAGCAGGGCTCCATCATGCGTAACAGTTATTTGGGAATTCCAAATGTCCCCTTCTAACTCCTCCTTCCCCCAGCTTTATATGATGAGCATGACACTATATGGTGTCCAGTTGGGGTCAGCTATCCCAGGTCTGTCCCCCCCCCAGCCTCCTTGCTGGAGGNAAACACAAAAACATGGTTTGTTTTTTTTCCTTCTCCCTTTAGCCATGATCTTCAAAAGCAACACAAAAGCCTGCAAGATACAAGCACTAAAACAGAAGGTTTTAAAACAGAGAAGTCGCCAGCCATGAGGTTCAGTGCTGTTCCTATGCAATTAAAAGCTTCCACGGCTTTTGCAGATTATGCATTATTTACTTGCATGAATTTTAACAATGAAATGCAAGAATTTTTTACAAAATAAGCATTTCTACAAAGCTCAGTGTCAGCCAGACTAGGCTTCAGAAAGAAGCACACGGATGTATTTTTAAGACACTGCTGAAAGTAGGTGTTTAAAGTATTTCCATTGGGTGTGGGGCGGAAGAGTGTCTGAGCCCTAACTGTGAAAAAGGGACTATTCCAACTGTGTCTGTTAAAACAAATAAACCAGCAGAGAGCAGAGAAACTGGCTGGGCTTGTAGCTGTGAAGGCCAGCGTTCCCTGCCAGCCCCAGGCCAGCAGGCTTTTACTCTTTAATGGCTTCATGCCCTCTAATTAAGGTTTCCAAGTACAATCCCTTTGAACAAATGTTTACATTTGTCTTGTTAATTCCCATTACTTAATAATCAGAGAGCCCTGCAGTTACCTCAACACAGGGAAGGGAAACCAAAGACATGATCATATCAGGGGGTTGACATTTAAATACCTGATTTGCACAAACATAACAGAAGTGAACACCTGCAGATGGAAAAAACGGATGAGCAAAACTGACAACACACACTTAAACTCCAGGTCTGAAAACACAACTTACAGGTTTATAAACTAAGGTATGACAACAGTCTCATATAACATCTTATTTGGTGCTTTTTAAAAAAATACCTTGTCCACATTTTTCTTTAAAAAACAATAAGTTCAGCAGAAAAGAAGGAAAGCTGCCTTTTCCTTATGACAGATTGGACTCAGCCTTTTGCTGTCCATGCTGCTCTCCTTTGGGCAAGTCATTAAATATCACTTCAGCTATATTTAGCCAAATAAATGGGGGCAATAGCACTTCCCCATGTCACCAGAGTGCTGTAAATGAGCAGGCCCTTTAACAGATGTGAGCCAGCCAAAGCTGGGTTGAGGGAGCTACAAAAGTACCTGGAAAGATGAGATAGAGGCAGGAAAGTCAAGCAGATTAGAAAAGCCATCCAGGGAAAGACCTGCTTGTTCTGAAGGATTTTTCTCTTGAGAGGGCATTGAAAGCTGTGCCTCGAAGGAGAGCACAGAGCTACAGAAAAATATATAGGTGTGTGGGAATCGTTAATACTGGTTTGTCAAATTTTTCATTTGTGGGTTCTTGTGATGCTGGGAGACATCCTTTAAAAAAATGTTTTGCCTGCTTTGAGAAAAGAAAAGCAAACCCAAAAACAAAAGATAAAAGCAGAGGGGAAAGACAAAAGAAGCTAAAGGGGATGGAAAATGTGGCACGTCATTTCACACAAGAGTCGGGGGTATAGAAGTTCAGTGGAGACATAAAATGACTTGGTCAGAGGGCTGTATCACAGCAGATGAGGAAACTACCAGTTCAACTGAGGGCTAGCAGACCAAAGCATGCAGTGCTAGAGCCAGCTGCCATCCTGCCCAGGACAGCTAATGCAAGCATCACACAGCCCAGCAGTCATCAGCATCAAACTGCAACCATTCAGTGATCAGTCAGTCACCTTCAAATCTGTGAGGAGGGAGGTTTTAAAGTACTAAACCAACTATAAACATCTGTATGGACTGATTCTCTTGGGGTTTGCTGGAAGATCCAAAAGAGACCTTGATCTACGTAAATCCCCTTATTTTTCTTACTGGAGTGAAAAAGCTGAGGCAGGAAAAAAAGACATTTCCTGTCCTGAAACAATGTCTTGTTTGACTTGTAACTTCTTAAGCCTTCTGATACAAAAACTGAAGGACAACATTCTTAGAAGAAAACACAAATCCTTTTACAATAAAAAAAAAAAGACAAGAATAAACTCCTACAATACTAACTGGCACCACTGAATTCCCATTTTAACACACACTATGTGCTTCACCCGGCTCTGTGGTATATTTGCTATACACCTACATACTTGCTGCCTCCAGGTCCTGACACAGGCAGGCTCAGTTTCCTCAGACACCCATATTCAGCCTTTAGGTGTTCTGAGGGTTCAAACAGCCAACCATCCCCACTGTGTTAAGACACCTTTTCAAATATCACTTCTACATTCCTTACTTTTTTGTTCTTGACAAGCTCTGCCTCCTTGTTCTTTTGGCATTGCCCCTTATTACCCAAACTTTTTTTTGAGAAGTAGCTTATCTTGCATCTTTTTCTCCTGCCTATTTCTTTCCATCTCCTGTATTAAACAATATCCTTATGCAGTAAACAGCCCAATAACCCAAGTCAGCATATGGTATTCATAAGTTCTTACTGTGCAGCTCTAAATCTGTCACAGCCTCCTCCGTTTAAATATCCTGAACTCTGCAAAGGTCTGAACCATGTGGTAAAGATGCAACTTGAACAGCAGTAGAGAAAATATCCCATTGGAGCTGAACAGTCACCTAACAGTCAGAGACTTCTATACAAGCTGCAAAGGCCATACGGGAGAAGGGACACCCAACTTTACTGAAAAGCACTGGGTTGACTCTGCGCATGAAAATCAAATCATACTGTGCACAGGCATTAAATCTCCTGACACCATGTGGAAAGCAGCCACAAAGCACAACCTGCTTCTGCTGGTAGGTCTGGGCTCTCCAGTCCCCCTGGCCAGAACATCTGGGCACAACTGCTGTAAAGCACAAGACAGGATAGCAAGCACCCCCCATAACACAGCCTGCCCAGGATCATGGGAGAAATCCTTCCTTTCCTCTCCATTGCTCATCAGTGATGGAGGAGTTATCAACAGTTCTCACCATAATAACACAAAACATTTTGTTATTGACCATTAGATGAAGGAATCCTCTTTAACGTAGCCAGTGAGTCTGACAGCTCATTTAGTTGTATAAACACAGAAACCAGCAAATACAGCAAGGAAAAAAGGAGGCACAATCCACTCCTATGCTGTGCTTGGTGGTGCTACACAGGTTACACTGGGAGCTGTATTAGCATACGACCTACATTTTTAAATTAATTTTGTTCTCAAGTTAGGTGTTAAGGGTTTTTTTTACTCCTGCAGGCAATTGGTGCTATTGTATGTCTATTAATATACCAGCTTCACCCTGTGCTTCCCCTCCCCTCCAGTGTTTGCAAGGGAGGTTTTAAGTAGCAGGGGGAGGGTCTCCTCATAAGGAGGGTCCAAGCAGTGCTGACTCCCCTGTTCTGCACTCTGCAACACTCCTGTCAGCAAGGCAGAGGTTGCAACTGATGAGGGTTCACACGGGACCACTCAAAGCTCCAAGGACAAAGAATAATCTTTATTGAAAATGGAGGAGGAGGAAGAAACTAAACGAGAAGGCAGAGCCAGTTAAGGTTTGCAAGGAAAAGAAATAAAAGGCTATAAAAAAATCAAAAGAAAAAAAAACAACAAACCAAGTTGATCTGAGCTCCAGGAGGGTTAGCAGAATGAAAGGTTTCTGCAAGTATTTGAAAGAGGTGAAGAACAAGTTTTGAGAGAATGTTGATGTGAATAACTAAAATTATTAACATCAGATGCCTTCTTGAAATTGTCTAACAAGCAGGAGAAACTTTGAATAAGTGGGAAGTAGTATTTCTGTTCATTTATTTTACAGAGAAGGTTACATATGGAAATTCTACAGGCTGGGATGACATTTATTTTAATGGGTTTGGGGAATTATGACAAGTAGACAATTAGAGAACCACTGAGAAACACTTTAAAAGAGCACTTGGGAAGTGGGAAAATACCAGGAGGAAAACACAGATACAATATGTTTGAAACAAAGCAGAATGAGTGATTATAGCAATTGTCACCCAGCAGAGCACTGAAAAATTACTCATTTCAGACATGAGAAAAAAATACAGGAATTCACACTGGGGACCAGCTCTCAGAGACAGCACCATACCCACTGGACATACTTCACAGGACACTACAGCAGCTAAGACAAACCGAAATAGGACACTTGTACAAGGACTAAGACCAGCCCTTCAGCCCCTGGTGAGGGATGGCTCTAGTTGGAGCTGGCACTTTCAGGTGCTGTTTGCCTGGAGGACAGCATTTTCACCTGGGACTTCCACAATACTTGCTTGTATTCCTGGTTGTCCTGCTGGGACAAAGGCTTGTCATTTGTCTTCTCCTTGTGAACTAGACAGATACATGGAGTTCAGTGAATTAGAAACAGTCCCCTCTATGAAAACCTAAACAGAACAGGTACCGATGCTGTTGGCAGCCTGTGTCTTGCAAAACTATTTAAGTCAAATATTTTTTTTTTAATCTTGCATTTACAAGTTTACAGTCCAATTTTTTGCTCTGTGGATGGAACAGACTAAGATGTTAATGTTCTATTAGCACAAATGCTGAATTTAGTGGCTAGCCTACATTTGAGGTGGACAATTTGTTAAGACACTGCCTCCGACAGTCACATTTGTGGAGTGTTCAGCAGGACACCTTCCTCATCATTTGGCCACGTGTGTACTACTCACAATTAGAAGGATCCACAGGGTCCCACCTCAATCATTCCCCAGACAGAGACAGGAAAGTCTGTCATGCAACTCAGATCAGGCAACCTAATGGGAACGGACACACTCCAACATATGGCTCCTCATGTGAGCAATACTGTCATTTTGATCCATGACCAGGAGCAGGTCCCCTTGCTTGTGTGCTGACCCAGGAGGGGATTTGCACAGTTCTAAGGTTGGGGAACAGGGAGTATATGAGCAGGACCAGGGGATGGCTCACCAGAAGCTCTGGCATGTCATGCTCACCCCACAGGCACTGGGATGTTATCTTCAGTCTACACAATGCCCTCTGCAAGCTGGCATGCCCTCTTGACCTACATGGTAGAATTGTTTGTCGTCTTCATTCTTTTCTTGCCCTTTTTTCCCCAAGGAAGCTTGAATAATCTCCATGTTTTCCACACCTCTCATGGGAACTGTGGGTATTCTTTAATTTCCTTTTCTCAGTTTGGATAACTCCAAGATAAATTTAACAAGAAACTCCTTCTGTAATGCCCTCAGGATAAAAAAAAAAGGAAAGTGAGGTTTAAAAGTAAATGAAAGATGACAACTAAATCTTTAAAATCATAGAAACACTGATCTCTGTTAACTACAGTATCTCCAAATCACACGAGTTCACTGATCAGAGCACGCTATTTGTCCTTCTAGGTAGGAGAGAGATGCATTTTGAAAAGCTCCAGAGTGAGCCAGTGGTATTGTACTTAGTGGAAATAATTAAAATGATAACTGTAATCACTACCAAGAAATACTTACAATTTAATTAAAGGCAAGGATTCTTTGTCAGTGTCTAACTAGAGCTCTCTGTGGATGTGATTTTCAGAAGTACTGACATTTCAGAGGGAATAAAGTAATTTTGGTTTTTTTCTTTGCCAAGTTTCCAATTCTTGAGAGAAGCTGACAATATACAAGCATATCTAGCTCTCGGAGGGATTTTTAGGTCATTAAATCCAATCCCTTGTTCCAGAAATCAAACACATTGTATAACCTTTTTTATAGACGTACCAAAACCAGCGCTGGCTGCAGAGGTGTCCTTCAGCAGGACTAGGGAAGGAGCCTGCTGGCGGGTGGTGATGCTGGGTCACGGCTGGTCAGCTGCTGTAAGCACCTAGTCCCACAGAAGCAGGAAAGCGAAGCTCGAGAAACTTGACTCCAAAAAACACTCCTTGAAAGGTTTGAAACACATGCCTTCCTCTGCTTTTAAATGTCATCCTCAGCAACACAAACCAAAACAAGTAACGCTCCTGCTCATGCCCATTATCGTCAGCGGTGCTTGTCACAAGATGATCGGTATCACCCGCGTATGGGAAGCCAAATGAGCATTAAACAAATTCAAGCTTTAGGGCTCTCTTTTTTTGGAAGATAACATCAGATATTAGCCACCATTTCTTGCCTCATCACATGCTGATCCCCTCAGTAATCAGGATTTTAATTACACAAATCTGTCTCTGGGTATTTTCTTGCATAACTACTGAAAGGCATGAGTGTACTGAACTGGTGGTTATAGGAGAGATGCACGTTACAGACAAAATACTAAATCAGGAGAAGGTTTTCAAACTCTCCAAAGTTTGTGTGTGCTGAGACCTATGGTTTTATATCAGGGTATTTAAAGATTTGTTTTTGCAGCTTGCTTTTTACCCTGACCCTAGGAGGAGTTTTGGTAATTAGGGACATATGCACACATCTGCATACACAGACATTAATCTATTATATGAAAAGAAATGTTTATGTTGGCAGTTTGCAAGGCACTGGGGCTCTCACCTTTGAAAGTTTGTTGTAGAGAGACCTGACAGAGCATCTGAGCTGCAACCTTCATCTCCTGACAGGTTGACTTCAAGCTGCTCAGAAGGCTGGTTACTTCTGACAAACACACTCCAGCTCGATTGCTTAATGACCCCCATCTGGAGAGCCTGCAGCCCCAACCAGGCAACCCCCTGGCTTCAGGCCCTCTCACAGGTTTCAGCATTTTCCCTCTTCACTCCCCCAATCCCAAAAAGAACCAAAGAGCCTGACACCATAAAGATAAAAATTACAGATCAACCCACCTCTGTTGCAGGGGAAGCAGAGGCAGAGGTTTAATCCTTGTCCAAGCACAAGGATTTTGCAAATCTCTCTTACAGGGTCTATGGCCCTATCTCTTCAAGGTCAAATATTTCTTACAGTGATACATGGGCAGCAGACACTTATTTTTTTAAGAGGGTAATCAAAAATCAGAACTTGACTTTGAGTATTAAGAGATTAAATGCCTCCTCTGATATTTTCTCATCCTGCGTGGGGATCACAGAACACGTCACTCACTGCACATACTGCAAGCATGAGAGCACTACTGTTCCCATATTTTACCACCACTTTAAATTGTGCTACCAAGCAGCAGCACCTGCTTTCTTCTTTTATTTGTATGCCATAGGTGGATGCCATGCTGACTCATTTCCTTTCACATTAAGTATCCTCTTACCTTACATTAATTTTTGCAAAAATTTAAACTACTATGGAAATAAATTAAATAATGTTTGCTAAGGCTAGAGCCAAAATGGTTTCAGTCCTTGAGATACAGGAGGCTCACTAGCATCCCACGTGAGGAGCTGACAGCAGCCAGTGCTAGGAACAGCTTGGAACAGAGCTGGGCTCCAAAGGAGCCAGTCCAGGAAAACACGTGATGGGACACAAGCATCAAGCTCTTCCCAGCACAGAAACATTAGTTCACAGTTTAAATTCTTTCTTATTAGCCAGCTTTTACTACCACTCAAGGACAACACATGGATTAAATTAAGATCTTTAACAAGATAGTTAAGCATTACCAAAACCCTAGAACTGAATTAAGATTGAAAGATAGGTTCAAGGGATGTGGGGAGGAAAAAGCAGTCAGTGATGTTTAGTAGAGGTGAGTACCCACAGAGGCAACTGAGGAGCCAAACTGGCCACCTTCTGTTTTTGTGATATAACTTGGTGAGTTTGGAAGGCAGCATGTTGTGGCACAGGGAAAAGATCAGTTCCCAAGCTATCTTTTCTTCGCTGTTTACAATTTTTTCTACTTTATTAGCTTCCATTACTTCTCTTCTTCTCCTCAAACTGTCAGGCCCCATCTCTTCAGCAGTGTCACAAATGAGAGTTTTTTCAGGTCTTAATATCTTTAGAAGGGATGCTGTAATTCCAAAACTCAGGAAAAAATTTGTAAAGGGTGGTCTTCTAGTCTAGGTACTCCACGTCTCTCCTCTGAGGAGTCTGTCTCCCTGCATTCACTACAGGAAGATTAAGCTCTTACTCAAAGCACTTCCAATGCCTGAAGCCAGATGATGCAAAGCCTCCCTGCTCCAACACCGCTCCCGTTCCCCTTAGCGCATCCCATGCACAGCACTCTACACGCCAACTTGGAAGGTCACAAGGAAGACCTTCAGTTCACATCCAAAGACAAGACTTAGAGTAATACTGAGCACCTGCCAACTTAAATCTCTGAAGGCAAGGCTGCTGGAGATCATTCAAAAACAAAATTACTGGAAAAGTCTGTCCTAGTAACACGGTGTTGATGCAACTTCATCTTTCAAAAGTAGCTGAACAACACCTTCGCTTCCATATTGCTACAGCCAAGCAGTGAGCAATGCAGCAAACACAACTCCCATCAAAGCCAACTCTTCTGCAGTAGCACAGAGCTCGCCTTGGATTGCTTTTAATTTGTATAATATACAGCTTGCCCTAGTTTATGCACACTGCGGCATTAGACAATTAGACATGCTGAAGTATCATTATTCGCCTGATTCACAACAGAGAATCCTCTGCTCCCCTTCCCTCCCCTGAGTGGGGACCATTATCTTCATATTTGCAACTCTCATGGAATAGCTGCCCCATAACTATAATTAGTCCACTGCTTGTTTTAATAGCTGTATTTTCTAAACTACAAGTGGCATTCTTTTCTCAACAATCCTGTTTATTTGCAAGGGGTTTTTTGCCTAGGATATTTCTTTCAATTGGTTTTCCTCTATTTTCACAACTTTTTGAGGGAAGGAAAAGGCTTAATTGATGTTAACAATGCCTAAATTAACTTCTGAGCTTAGGTATATTATAGGATTATGATGTTTTCATTCTTAAAAATTACTAATCTTTTGCAGAAAGTGTCAAAAAGGAGGAGGGAAAAAAGGGGGGTGAAGAAAAAGTATTAGCAGCTGTTGTTTTATAAAGCAACTCTATTATGAAGTTTACAACTTTTTCCCAAGGCATAGAAACAATGCTTCCCCTGTGACCTTGAGTTAAATTAATATAATGAAAGAATCACCAACAGTAACATATATATAACCAGATACTTGTAAAATGTCAAACTGTTGGTAAACTCTCCAAGAGACAGCATATGTAAAATGCAAAACATGCAGCAAAATTAGTGGAATGCAGTACATAGAGTGTGCTTGAGGATGTGCATTGGAAAACTTTGACATCTAGAATGATGTGCTGCTTTAAGATAAAGATAGTATCCCATACTCCTGCCACCAAACCAGGTGATGTGATCACATTCCTATTTACTTACAGTATCACAATGTTGGAAAGACCTAAAATTGCTTGCTGGGACTACTTTGTCTAAACCTACCTGGCATTAGTTACCATTAATTCTGCTCTGTAGTTCCCAAGTGATAAAAAAATAGCCACTTATTTTGAAAAATGCCTAAAAATTACATTAAACAGCCATCACCTTGCTCCTTTCTATCCCCAAGGAGATCTTGCATAGTCCTTTGGGAGGTTTAGGATATCTACCCCTCACAGTAGGAACACCCTATTTTTAGGTCTACACACTTGTGACATAGCTTCTTAAATCTAGTTCCAGTTTATCCCTAAATATTTCTTGTTTGTACATCAAGAATCTGCAGTATTCAAAGAGGCAGGTAGAGGAGCAAGAAGAAAATACCCAGGCTGCAGTCTTAGCTGGCTACCCAAATTCTTTCTGAAGATTTTCAGGTAAGTTCTGGGGACTTGATTAATGCAATGACAAAACTGAAACAAGCAAAAAACTTTAAGTGTAATTTATCACACGAAGTTTACTGTGCCAAACACTGGAATCCACACAACATTAAAACAGAGAAATAACTTAACCTACACATTTAGTATCTTTTCCTATTCATTCAGTAATATTACCTAGCAACTCCCTCAGGCTGGGGTGAACATAATCTTTGTATATCTGTTCTGAAATGACTTCTGTATTAAGGCTCCGTCACTTCTGAGGATCAGTGTTCCTGAACCTGGACAGACATAAGTTTCCAAGCTGTCAAAAGCAAAGAGTGAAGAGTAGCTCAGCACATCCAGCCCAGGCAACTTCAAGTTGTCCTCAGGGTCCTTTCAAAGACTACAGGACTGGATTAAACTGGGGATTTATTTGGAGAGTTCAGAGATTTCCTGTCTCAAGGGAGACTGAATAGCTCATGCTCTCTGTACAGCTCAAGAAGTAGTATCTTCAAGAAAAAGCTGGTGAGTTTGCTGCAGCTAAGCTTAAAAGTTCAGAGCATCCTCATTTCTTTACTGCATCCATCCAGGCAAGACACAGGACTACTGGGAGTTGAAATCTGCAGGGATTTCTTCTCCAAGCTGAACAATTGTGTTGCTCTGAAGATCTATCCCATTTTTACAAGCACTTGCTCAGTAGAAGAGTCACATTTGAGCAGAGATTAGCAGGGGTACATTTTTCCCTAAATAAAAGCCATAAGAAACTTCAAACCACAAACTAAAATAGCCAACCTCAGAAAACTGCAGCACTTGGTTGTTTGGGGTTTTTTAACTAAGAAATAAAATCAGTCAGGTGCATCACCATTCCAAGTACCCAAGAGGCATGAGGAGTTACATGTTGATCTCTTGGGTCATTCCCAGTTTACAGGAGCTCAGCACAGTGCTACCACTTGCAGTTTATCAAAGGTGGGGAGGCAGACAGCCCAGCGAGGAGCCCAGCAGGCTCCCAGGGCATCTGTGCTCTTATTTCTTCTGTGTGGACTTCCTGCAGCAGAAGGGAACAGGATGTTCATCGTTAGTCAGCCGCCATCTGTAGCTGAAACATCAGATGGCAATGAAATAGAAGGGGGTTACTACTCTCTTCCAACCCTTTTTTTTTTTTTAACAGGTTGGAGGTGACATTTGACACATGAAGTAAAAGGAAAGATGACCACGGCAGACTGGAATTTCAGTCTACAAGTTCAGGTGGCCAAGTGTAGCCGAAGCTCCTCAAGAGCCAAACACCAGAAAAACCACATTTGTCTGCAACAGTGGTCACTGAGACAAAATATATTTTTATATTAGTCATATCCCAGATTAAAAATCTGCAGGCAAGAAAGGAACATTATGCAGAAGAGAAAGAAACTAATAGCTCACCAAATCGAGACATTATTTCAAAGTCTCACTATCACAGAGGATCAGAATAAAAAAAACCCGCTCTGGCCCAACAAGTGCAGATGTTTTCCTCGAGGTTCTCAGTAGGGTAGTTCATGAAGCTGTTTAGTTGCCATAGGGAGTTAGTAACAGAGTTTAACCTTGGGATTATTTCACATGGAAACTTCTTTCAAAAGACCCAGAGACCAGAACAAACCTAGAGGAAAAGAAAATCTGAGCTTGTGTATTTTACCCACAGGCTTTTTAGCAGAAACAATATGCGATTGCAACATGACTTGAGTCATGTGAATGTGCATCAATATTAACAGAACTCTTCAAGCCCAAAAGGAACCAGCAGGAAGACAACCAAGTATCCAGCAGCTTGATCCATGTACTCCTTGAGCACTACATCAGTGCTCAAGGACACTAACATGACTTGGATGGGCACTTTTCAAGTCAATCTCCACCTGTTGGATGACAGGCCAGCCTTTCTTTCAGATTCAGCTCTCTCAATATTCACATACACTCACAACTGGCAGAGCTGAGCATAAGCAATAGTCCGATTACCCAACACAATAGCTGCTTCACAAAAATAGACTGGCCCTAGTCAGTACAAATATAACAGTTCATCTGGAGGAACTGTGTCAACTCCAGGGCTTACACTAGACTGGGCAACTGGGATGAGTGCTTTAACATAGAGACAAGATCCTTCTAAATATGTAATTCACTCCTCTACACCTTTCCTATCTTTACGTGTTATTGTTAGATGAGATTTAAATATCCCAGGCTATGTCTCCAGCACTTCTGGAATTCACTCCATTGCATTTAGAGCCATCTCTAGCATCTCTGTAACACACTGCAGTGTAAACAAACCTGGGGACAATGGGGCTTTTTTGTATTCTTACGATGGTAGAAGCAACTTACAATGCTTTTAGGAATCCTTTTAGGAAAACCATCCCACAAACAGATTAGACTACAGGGAGTCACCAGTATTGCTCTCAGTTGTACCATTTGGCTCATCTTCATTTTATTCCATATTCTTGAATAAATACTAGATGTCAATCAAGCATAAAAGGAATAATCATTACAATACTAGTATATTAGAATTATATACATAAAAGTGCATATTAATGACAGAAATTAACACTGAGCAGAGACCATACTTAACGTCTAAAAATATTTCACTGCTGAATTGCAATGGAGATTAATAAAGATAGAGCTTTACACAGTATTTAGCTATGGATAAATAATGCAATTAATCATGTGCACACAAATTTGAAAAAGAAAGAGTATTATCCCTTCATGTTCTGTACCACTGGCAGCCTTAGGTTAAATATAATTTCAAAGTGTTTCTTGGCTGAATCTAGTATTCCACTCTTTTGAGGAAAGTTGTTGGATCCCACATAAAGGGCTGATCATCCAGAAAGAGGGAGACCACATAACCACAAGTGACTAAGAAACCCTCCAACTATCAATTATTAGACAACATTCACCAACAGGCCTGGCGTGCTCTAAAACGAGTTAGCATTATCATACAGTAATCGCAGGGTATGTTACAGTTTATATCACACACTAAGCATGAGAGATCAACTCCCAGGAAAAAAAGTCTCTCGGGTAGAAGCTCCAAAGCCCTCACTCACCACATTAAGACATTTCATGATCTGTCCCTTATATGTTGACATTGTGCCTGGAGTTGGACTATTGGAATAACTGATTTTTCAGGTTGGCAAAAAAAACAGGGAGGGCAGGGGAAGGTCCTGACTGCAACCCTTCTGAAATTTTCATTTATTTTCTCACAGCAGTGAAAGCAAGTCATTTCACTGGGCACAAAACACATTTTCAGTACAAACCATTTCTTTTGTGGGTGCTTGGAAGAGAACTGCATGAAGCAAAGGGCCAGATACACAAAACTGCAGAAGGCTAGTGCACATCCCACTTAAAGTGGATAGGACACTCGCCCTGTCTCAGATACCTTCTCTGCATGAAAGGGCACAAACTCATCATGCAGGCAGGAGTACACTGCCTAGAGGCCCTTAATGGTACCCAGGAGATAGAGGAGAAGGGAAGGCAGCGCTGGTGGGTACTGCATGGTCTGATATCAATCAGGAATCATTTCACAGAGGCAGAGATCAGAACCTCGCTGCTGTGTCCTAACAGTCTCACAGCAGTGGGGGTAACTGCTTCACACTTCGCTATGCCCTCAGCATCAGGAGGGAGGGCCAAGGGGTGCCCTTGCTTATCTTCTTGCTTCCTCCCACCTGCATAGAGCAGGTTGCTGGAAGGCTGCAGCTGTGGGTTCACATTTCCATCAGCAGGAACCTGCTGGCTTCCACAGACCCATCTCCTGCACCAAACAAGATGACCAAGACCAAGGCTTTCTGAGAACAGCCCTCTCCTTACCAC
Organism: Syrrhaptes paradoxus; assembly: GCA_013400615.1. Taxonomy (NCBI): domain Eukaryota; kingdom Metazoa; phylum Chordata; class Aves; order Pterocliformes; family Pteroclidae; genus Syrrhaptes; species Syrrhaptes paradoxus. The sequence goes on from VZTO01026587.1 coordinate 70,395, forward strand.
CTGCACCAACTCCCTCCCTCCAAAAGTCCATTATAAGCTATACAACAAACTACCCAAGATACCAAAAGCCTGTCACTTGGGGGAAATACTATCTTTCCTCTACATTTCCTCCAGCCTGCTTTTGTTGCCCCCCTCTCTGAAGAGGTTGACCCAGGCCAGGGGACCTGCAGGTCTCCCCTCAGAGGAGGTGATGCCCACACCTTCACAAGCAAACTGGCTGGAGGGGCACCTGCTTCTGCAGCCATCCCAGCCTCCTGGGGTCCTGCTTCTGTTCTCAGAGGAGAGGAGGGACCAGCCCCTACTTCTACACTTGGGAGACTAAGCCTTAAGGATAGACTGATGTGTTGTATTACCAAAAAATACAATCTTTCCATCTGCATCGCTCACACCGATGTGTTCCTGCTTTGGCATTCCAGAAAGCCCCCTGTGACCCTCCCTTGGCACGCTCTGCGCCCTGGTGCTCTGCAGCCACCAGATAGCATTGATGTCCCCTAATGCAAACAAGCCCTTCCTTTTCCTGGCTGCGAGGCAGGCACCGTGACTCAGCAGAAGCTACTGTACGAACAAACACGGGGGGACAGATCCGCCTCGACACCAGCAACCCTTTGGCACCCTTCCGGCAATGCCAGAGCACCCTGATGCAATTGCCAGTGTGCTTTATGCCCGCTTGAAGGTATTTTTGCAGTGCCAGGGACATGTAAAGTAGCTTGAAAATAAATGAAATCAGGCCCGGCAGGGACAGAAACACTACAATGGCATTGCTGTGGGAACTTTCCCAAAAGTCATCTCCCACTGAAACTCTACTCTAGGCTGGTGCTCATTCTGCTGGTCACATGTGGCTCCCAGATCTTTTCAGCTCATCAGCCTCTGAACATATGTGATGGCGTCTCTGCATGGTGGAAAAAAAAAAAAAGGAAAAAAGAAAAAAGGTGGCTCTGCTTCCAGCTCCACAAAGGATATGAGCAAGCTGTGTACACTTCTGCAGCCCATGTCAGTCAGGAAAATTAGATCCTTACAGCCTGCTCCCTTGAAGGCAGTTACACACCAGGCTGTGCAGGGCTCTGTTAGAGGCACGAGTGCGGCAGGAGAGCGGGAAGAGGAATGTTGGCTTGGATCTGCCACAGCCAGGGTCTTCCCCAGAGCTGGTCATCTCAAAGCAAGAGCAGTGGTACAAGGGCTGTGTGGAGATATAGTGGGTGCTTCTCAAATTATTACAGTGTAAATAGTGTTTTCTTTTTATTATGACTTTCTGATGAGCTTTTTTAAGTAAAACATAGGAATAAAATATCTGCACATTTGCAATTATTTTAAATGATAGATTCATGGCTTTGTTTTTCTTGCTTGCTTTTGTTTAAAACAAAATCAAACCATCCAAGGTCATTCTGAAGAGAATCTAGGTATGCAAAGCTCTTGTTAATTCTGCCTATAGGGGAAAAATAGGCTGCTGCTTTTCAAAAACCTTTAAAATAATGTTTCACACCATAATCAGTGCAATGGAATGAACTGATCAAGAAGGGCAAGAGGGGCTAATTTTCCACAGAGATGGCCAGTACTGTCTGTGGTGTCTATGCTGAAAATTATACTCAGAAGCCTTTGAGAGAACTGCTGCCATTCCATGCAAATTCCTTTGCTAACTGTATGTTAGAAACATTCACAATCATCTTTTTAACCTGTCTCTGTGTCCCCAGTAAGAGGGAAGTTGACTGACAACGCAGAGACCAAGGAGCACTTCTACAAAATTTAAACTGGGGATGCCCCAAAGATGTATGTCATTTTGGACATTTTCTGGCCCTTTTTCTTCCCCTTTAAATTAAGACTAGAGCTTTAAAAAAAATAAATTAGGAAAAAGCCTCCTGAAATGGTTAAATTTTTCCCCTACAGCTTCTCTAAGCGGAACTGATATTCTTAGTCTGACTTAAGGATATGGAATAGAAAGGCTGCCAACATCTGTTGTGGTCAGAGACAGATAAAAGAGACTAATTCAGAGCTAGAAGAACCCATGTACAGCATTCTGTGTTGCATTACCCTTTTCATAAAAGCACACAAAATAGTATTTGATAGTATGGGAGATAGATGCTCACCTAGACTTCTTCACTGTAGAGACCTGGGAGTTTCACATGTATATAGGTACTCCCAGCATCACACTGAGAGCAAGCACAACATGAAACACTGAACTTCTAACTGGGGAATTCCAGGCTGAGAATATTTCAACAACACTGAGTACATAAGCACAGAGCTATATAATGGGGATTAATGAAAGAAAGGTGATGTGTGAGCTTACAGGTTTTGGGAGCAATATTGATTCAGCCTGCCAACCATGGAAAAAGTTAGCACAGAACAGATTACGATGCTAATTAACTCTGGATGTGGATTAGCCCAAACTCTATGAAGGCACTCAGAGGAAGAGTATCCACACAGAGACTCCAAGAAAAGCTAATGTGATTTACATTCACAGCCTAATTCAGTTATTAAACATACTTCATGTAGACAAGCCTTCAAATTACTGCAATCAGCAACTATTTGCAAGGAAGCCAATTGCATTCTGACAGGATATAAAATGCATACAGCCAAAATCTGCTCAAACTCCACAGCCTGCAAAACTATTATGTCCACCTGTGTTGATTTTCACCAGGACTGATCTCCCTATGGGAAGGGAACTTCAGTATCTGAAGTGGATATAGAATAACAGCTATTTTACTACAGGAAGGGAACATTTTACAGGCAGGCGGGTTAATTACATTACAAGAGAAACTGAAGTGACACCAAATGTTCAGCGTCTAAATGTTCCTCTGGTGCAGGCTCTGCTGTCCCTGTTCCAAGGAAACAGGTGGTGAAGCCAGCAGAACCTCTGCCCAAGGAAGGGCAGCCAGCCTGCTTCCTTCATCATACAGCAAGAATTATACCTCACCTTTTGTTAGCATCAGTAGGCAAGATGCAGGCACAGAACAAAAACTCCCCAGCAATGGGACCATGGCACACTGGTCCAGGGCAGAGAACAGAGACAACCACCCAGCTTCTGGGAAGGGTAGAGCTGGAGAAGCCCTCCCTTCATTTCTTCTCCTAGGAGGTGGCCCAGTCCTTACTCCAATGGATGACCAAGCTTAGCAGTATTTCTCTCTACGTCTTACACCCTGACATGTCCCTAAAAGCACAACCCTTAGCATTGTACAGAATGTTTTGGCATATTTATATACAGCAACCAAAGCCTCAATAGTTTAGAGAAATTCTCCTATCTCCATCCATTTTAAAACTCACTTTGCACTTTTTGGACTTAATAGACTAGAGACCTTTGCCAAACCCTTCTCACTTGATATAGAGTAGTTCCACCAGAAGGGACCTGCAGCAATCATCTGGGCCAACTGCCTGACCAAAAGTTGAAGTACATTAAGAACATCATCCAAATGCCTCTTAAACACTGTCAGGCTTGGGACATTCACCACCTCTCTGGGATACCTGTTCCAGTGTCTAACCACCCTCTCTGTAAAGAAATGCTTCCTAATATCCAGCCTAAACCTTCCCTGGTGTAACTTGAGGCCATTTCCTCTCGTGCTATCACTTGTTACTTTAGAGAAGAGGCCAGCACCCACCTC
>VZTO01026588.1:0-62132 GCA_013400615.1 Syrrhaptes paradoxus
AACAGTTACTAAACAGCTCTACAGAGCTCATCTTTTTTTCAAAAAAACCCACTAAACATGCTAGTTCATCTAACAATAACACCTAATCTCCAGAAAAATAAAGTGGAACCTAAAGAAAGACTTGATGTAAGACAGAAATATTAGACTTAAATTCCATATGCCTCATGGAATATTTAATAACCCAAACCAAGCATTAGCTCTGGTAATGAAATAAACCTACCTGACGCCTATTATACAGAAAGGAGGCTTGTGAAATATTAGTGAGAAAAATCCTAAATATTTTACTTTAAAAAAACCAGTATTCAGCCTGGTATCAAAAGACAGGCAACCTCACTAAGACAAGTTAATTTCCGTATCTCAGTTTACTGCATTACCACTATTAAAATTTTCCATTCTGTGAAAGCTATTGAAGCAAAACACTAAAAGCTAAGCAAAAGGTCGAAGGCTTATTGCTCACATCAAGAAAAAAATCTACTCGGAAGGCACTCCCCTCTTCAAAGAGAAACCAGATCTATAAAGCTTTCTTCACACTAAGCAACAGATTCATCAACAGGTTTCCTCACAACAAAAATACTTATTTCTACAGACTCACTTATTGCTTCTTGGGTGTTTTATTCTTTGTTTAAACACAGACCCTTTCAATAAAGATGAACTTTTCTAAGCAGAGGAACTTATTTTGGCTGCAAGTCTCAATACCACCAAGTAAGACCTCAGGATTTAGACAGGTGGATGAGTCCAAAATAGGTACCAAGTAGACAACTGAAACAAAGTTAATTTCTTCTTAGTCTGGGTAAATACGTGTACAAACTCCAAGTCATACTTAACTCCAGTAGCTGAGAAAGAAAAAATGAAAATTATTAGGGCAAACATTAATTTTAGCTTCTTCAAAATATGTAGGGCATATATCAAACAACTACATTATCAGAGTTTTTTTCTAAATTATTTATAAAAGCCTCATTCTTACTTGTCAGAAGATAGAAAATTGAAGAACTCAGTATTTGAGGAACATAAGTCAGGTAAGTAGAATTTTTAAACTGTTGACGAGTAACAATTTTCAGAAATTATATTATAGTATGGAATACAGACTTATTACATCTGGTCTTTAACAGACTTTAAAAAAAAATTACCTGTAAAATACATGAAATACAAGAAGCTAAGTACCCAAATGGAGTATTCTACAGACGAGAACAGATGCATTTGAAATTAATAATTAATGTTTATTAATATTTATTAATAATTAATAACTGAACAAAAATGGCATCTGCTAAATCTGAGGCCTCGTGAAACATTAAGATTGGCAAAGACTGATGCCATTTTGCCATAGCATATGAAGTATCTTTAGAAAAGTGTTCTTTTAGTATTTTGATCCATTAGTCTTACTGAAAAAAAATTAAGTTATGGACAAAACCAGACAACCTAAAAACACAGACAAAAAACTCCTTATCAATTACTGTAGAAGAGAACAAACCTGGGAATGCTTGGAAGTAGTACTGCAACACCTAAATTCATATCAGAGATTTATGCACTTTTGACAGCATATTAAGGGACAAAAATTACTTATGAATGGTCGCTTGTTCTGTTTGCAAGTCCACATGAAGTAAAAGTTATTTTCTAAAGCATTTTGTGCAAATATTAGAAAATGATAGCAACAGAGTAAAATATTTTACTCCTAAATATCTAACATCACTTAACACAAGGAAAACTTATCCCATTACCCTAAACATTACATTTCAGTGTGTGTGAACTATGAAAGTTATAAATTAAATGTAACGTTGTAATGATTATTTGCTTCATTACTGAAAAATTACATTAGTAGCATCCTTGACATAGATAAAAACATAACCTAGAAAGTCAATCATGAATCTTCCTAAAATGGTCATGAAACAAATACAACCAAAAAGTATCTTATTCCACCATCAGCTTCTGTTTATGTAGATAAATACACAATATGCTATAAAAAGATGGCTGAAGTTCTGCACTGATATTTATGCAATGTCTTTTCATACTAAAAGCAGATATGACAGTACTTTTGATATGTGGCAGTGCAGTTAAAGGCTGAAAAGAACTTATTTAGTTTCTGAAAATAATAAGTGTGAATATTTTAACGCTTGTTAAGGAATTATAATTCTTGCCTACAGCACCAGATTTATTATCTGAAACACTGAAGAACAGAAGAAATGCAACATTTAAGCATCTGTCTACTGATACCTACCATTGCAATCTTGCAAAAATAGAAGAAATGTAGTGCTACTGCCAAAACTAAGACCAGCCACAAAAACACAACCTGCACATTTACAAAGTGCTTGCTCAAAGGCCTAGCCTATGTTGCTTTATGCATAGGAAGAAACTTGATCACTGAAGTAAAACTACTGCCAAGAAAGCAGGAAGTGTTTTGTCAGGTTAGTTGGGGTTTTTTTTCTTTGTTTGTTTTTCCAGTTCTACATTTAAAGATCTGCCTTCCTCCAAGCTAGTTTTACCTTAAAAGGCTTTTAAGGTATCAAACATGAACTACTTACTTCTTCCATGGGTATGTATGCTGGACTGCAATAAGGAGGTAATTCGTCTCTCCCAACCAAACTCTACAAAAGAGCTTTTATAAAGAAGCTTAGCTTTAAGGCAACAGAGACCTTATTAATACAACCTCAAAAAACCTCACCATCAGCTTCATTAAATCCACTAGGCTGTCAAGATAAAATAACCAAAATTTATTATTATTAGAAAACAGATCAAATCTGAAAAGATCTGTGGAAATTTTTATTAATTTATTATTGGAAATCTGCCTTAGCTTGGTTTGGTTTTGAATAAGGTACAAAACAATTCTGCATTCAATTAAAATTTAAACTTCCTACATAACTGGGGCTTTATAGCATAATGGAATCAGAAGACAGAAAAAAAAATGCAGTTCTAGTTACTTAAGAGCCAAGAAGTGCAAAAAACTATTCCTCAACTACAGAAGCCCAAGGAAATCTGATAGTCTTCTTTCAAAAATGCCCACTACTTAACTTGCAAGTGAATGTAGAAGTGAGGGATAAGATATACCTCAGTAGGTTCAACATAATGGAGAAATGAGAAGCTACATTTATAAACTGCTCCAAAGAAGGACAAAACTCTTGGAACAAAGACTAACTGTTGTTTGGGTTTGGGGTTTTTTCTAATCAAGTTTCTGGCATTCCTAAAGCTATGAACTTTGTTGTTGTTCTGGGATATGCTCTTTTACTCCCTTGCTCTGATCTGTCTCCCTGCTTTTGATCCAAGTCCACTAGAGTCTCTGCTGTTGAGGCAACCTCCACTGCTTTAGCATCTGACACTTTATGCTGATACTTACACAACGTATTTGAGCAGCACAGTTTCAGTGTAAGGAAAATTAAAGGAAACGGGAACAACACCTAGAAATAATTCTTGAAAAGACTCAGAGATAAAAAAAAATTGAAGTATATAATATACAGTCTTACCTGAAAGAACAGTAAGCATTCAGAAGCTGAAACTGATGAACTTAAAAGAAACAGTTCCTTACACATGGAAGTTACACTTGAAAAAGGGGAAGTTTCTTTGGAGGGAACAGGACAAAGACACCCAAAATCTCAACTCCCTCTTTAAATCACCAGTAAGAGCTGTAAATTTTATTTCATTAAGTACAATACCCACCTGACACTATTTTGCAGTGTTACTACAGACTTAAATCTGTGCACCACAAAACTAAGAGTACAACTCCTACATATTTTGGCCTTTTTTTCTAAACACATGAAAACTATTTTAATGCACTAAATCCAAACCACTCTCTTTTCACTCTTCTAAGCTGATGATATGAATAAAAGTAGTTCCTGGAACTATTTGGTAAAAAGGCTCAGATTTACATTGTTAAATCTCCATCAATATAAGCCATCCAAAACAGGATAGTAACCATTGCACAGTTTGAATAATATTACTAGTACTTAGAAGTGCTATATTTTTTTAAAAAATATTTGTACTGCTCAAAAACAAAATATTGCTTCCAATCAACATCAGCAAGCTCCTCTTTTAGCAAGAAATACATATGCAAATTAAAAATTAGAAACAAGTCTCCTGATTAAGCTATTATGAAATTAGTATGGATATAAATTGAGCTGTAACAGCAGAATTCAACTAACCAATTTTTAGAAAGCAAGTGAAAAACCCTAGCCAATATGAAAATGTTTGAGAACTTCTCTATTAAAGATCACACAAGTAGACTAATAAATTGTTTAAATATCAACAGGCACCTAGCAATGTAACAATCAATGCAATCAAATTTTTAATGTACAACATCACCACAAACAAGACTGCTTCAGGAAGAGAAACTCACACACACAAAATCTTTTTTCACCTGTAACTAAACCAAGTAACTGGCAACTGTATTAAATTTGATTACAAGACATTTTTCAAAAGTAGTCATATGGAAAAATCAAAGCTTAATAAGTTAGGGAAAAGATACAGAAAGACACTTTAAACAGGAAAGCCTAATACTGCAGCCTGATATGAGAGGTTCCAATTCTGGTTGTCTTTGCACTTACCGTTTATGTTCTCCTTTCATACTGAACAGTAAAAAGGGATAGGATATAAGTGAAGAAAGCTTACTTTTCAAAGCTTTTAAAAAACAAAAACAAGGATTAGAAGCAATTATTATTTTCTTTCTAAATACATGGTTGGCAGAAGACTTAATGTTACAAGGATTACGCCAAAAGAGTTTATCAAGACCTGATATGGTAAAATCTACCCACTAGTATAATACAATGCAATTTTCACCAAGAGGCAACTTTTAAACTCTGAAAACAGAATAACTTTTTTTCACTGTACGTACAATGGTAATCAGAGACTAGAAGTAATTACCAGATGGAGTCTGATCACAGTAAACAAGTATTAGTAAGAATAATTAACAAAATTTAGTTGTGTAAGAAATCCTACTAAACTGAAGAAAGATTTTGATATATCATTATGCAATCTCCAGAAATGGTTTAAAATTCTTCTCTGCAGCAAAACAAAGGTTTTTTCAAGCTCCCATTCACACTATATAACTTAAGTGCAGTTTTCTAAAGACACGTTATAATGAACACCTATAAATTAACAGGTCATGCTTAGAGTTTCATAGCCGCCCCTATTAGAAACAGTTGCTAAAGAAAGTAACATCACTTCCAATTTTGTTTCAATTCTTCCTCTTTTAAAGTTCAAAGGATATTAGAAGTGAAACATTAGTCAGCACATGACCAAAACACTGAATAGTAGTCTGAAGACTAGTGAAAATGTTTAAGTTCTTGCATATGCCACCTCAACTTTGCATATTAAAAAAAAACTATACTGTACTATATATTCCTTTATGTAACTAACAACACTTCTGCTACAGTTCTCACTGCACAGCTACATCTATATATGCTTGCAGTGTATTAATGAGCTCCAGATGAACACACAATTCCAGTAATGCAATTCAGTGGGAAAGCTACACTTTCCCAGAGCATTCTTCCACCTTTACCTTTCCCCACAAAAATTTCATAGTATAGAATTTGCAAAAACTATGCACAGTGATTGAAGTGCTTTCCACTTGAAGCATGCCTCTTCCCTTCCCATGCTGCACTTTTGCCATGTCCAACTCACCAACTTGAACAGTTTCTAGTCACACAGACTTCAGAACTTAAAACATGCAGACAAGCAGGAGGATGGCCAAACTGTGGCAAGCAATTCAAGCACAGAGGCTAAGTAACATTCCAAGAATAAAACCAGCCGAGGTTGCTGTGGCCAACGTTATACAATTTTCCCAGCACCCCAAGCTGCAGGGTGCAGGTTACACTCCCAACAGCAATGGAATCTGAGGCAGCTACTGCTATCTCAAGCCTACGGGTTGGCTCCCCAGCTTCCCCCTTCCTGCAGAACTCTGCAGCAAGCAGCATGGGTCTCACAGACCAGCCACAGGAGGATTCTGACAGGTAGCGTCAGAAAAGTCAGACCACCCTATGTGAAGATACTAAGCTGAAATGAAATTCCATATTTGGCACTACACAATCAATACATGCTATTTCTAAATTACATCAGACAATTGTTATCTGCTGTTTCACAAAGTAAGTTTAATAATATGTGGGAACATACTAGAGGACATTATGAGTTTTGAATTCTTGACCTTTATCATGCCAAAGAAAAGACATGATGAGAGCAGTTGGATTTTTTTACAGTGTGAGCAAATACAGAAATAAGTGATTGGTTGCTTTCTGCTGCAAGTTTCTCAAAACGCAATCAGTAAAATTAATAGCTGCTAGTAACATCAAATGAACAATTTTGCTTCCTCCCCATCCTTACCAAAAGCACTAAGGAGCAGAGGATGGAGAAAAAAAATGTCCTGCTGAGAACAGAAAATCTTTTATTTTCTAACTTCTCCTAGGATGCCTCAGAACATACATAATATATTCTTCTCAGCTCTACAGAAAATGTTATAGTATAGAATGTAAAATAGGTATTTCTTCCACAAAACATAAAATCAGAAAGTAACTGAGAAAACAGCAGTTTATTTTTGATTTATTTTTGATTTATGTATCAAGCTGTACCTGTAAAGGGGATCAAAATTCCCTCCTGCAGACTACAGTTGTTATAATAACATAAAAAAGCAGTGTGGATCGCTTATTCATTGCTTCCTCACTAAGAATAGCTGCAGCAGTAAAACTTGCCCTTCTCACATGAAATTAAAGCATTCACAACACAGGTCGTGCTCTGGTTGGTAGAAAGAAAAGCCATACTCTTGATCAAAATAGATCATCATGAAAATTTACAAGCTGACTCCTCTGACACCACTATTTTGCTAGTCCTGCAGGATGCACCTCAAGAAGCAGAACACCTAAATTACTAATAAAAATAACGTAGAAATTATAGCAGAGGTCCATTTTTCCACCTTTATAATCTTTTAGTCTCCTTTAGTAAAGATTTCAAGGTTTTCCTCATCTAGTTTTACAGTAGGGTCAAAGGCGGAACTGATTTTAGGCTCCATATGAAGTTAACACTGCCCATTTTGTTTCTGCAGTGTATTATTCGTAATAGGTTAAGCATAAAGCAAAACAAGCAATTCAAACAAGCTTAACAGCCGGAACTGGTTTAAAATTTAAACCTTCACTTGAACTAGGGCACCTTCTTATTGAAACATCATTTATTCTTACAATCTCCCACTTAGAAAAATTCTATAATTTTATTGAAAAAATTCATTTCCTGAATAAAAAAGGCAAATTATTATCTGAACACCTTCACTTAACTGAAACAATACATCACCAGCTTGTGGGAAAAACAATGGTGACACCGTCATACATGAGCATAACTACACTACTGAATTTGTACCACTCCACTCATGAGAGCGATGGAATACTGAGGGGAAAAATGGTGAACAAGAAGGCAGCAGCTCAACAGCTCGGATATAAAAACATTACAATAAAAAAAATTCTTTTACAATTTTGACTTTCATCATAGAATTCTACTTACATTGTCCATGAAATTTGGCTTAAATCCTCCCTCCTGCTGTCGTCGTAATTCCTCCTGTTCCCTCTGACGTAGCATCTCTTCTTCACGACGTCTATGTTCTTCTTCATGTCTAGAATATTTTTCAAAAACTATGTCAACTTAAGACTCTTGAACTCAGTCTCAGGAGATAAGACCAAGCATAAAACAAAGCCGGTCATTATTATTTTTTAATATAATGTAAAGCACTAATCTAGTCCACCTGAAGGGTCTGAATATTATTGAAGTGTTTTTTTGGTTTTTGTTTTGCTTTTTTTTTAAAAACAGAACACAGGTAGTTACAATACCAGTACATTTTGTACCTGCTCTTCTGGCTACATATTAGAAGCAGGTTAAAAACTCCATTTTTAGCAAGTCACTATGGATTACAACATTTCAATACTGCTAAAAGACATACTTTTTCATTCTGCAAGGTGTTTGTGTTTTGTTCTTCTTTCTCATCTACATTTCTTGTGATATTTAACATAAAAAGCTGATACTGTCTGTTTTCTTAAATTTTAGCAGATGCATAGAAGTAAATATTTGTACGGATCAGATCTTAAAGGAAAAAATGTTTGCAACATAACAGAATATTAAGTGGAAATACCCTCCAAAATCTCATGTCAGACATAGCATGCTACTATTCCACATGCAGATCACCTGCCCACAAATCTCGGAAGCATTTTCGTATCTATTACTATTACAGCTCTTCTACTGCTATGCTTCAGTCACAAGGTTAAAATAAATCATAAGAAAAAAAAAAAAAAAGACATTTCTATGCTATTTAGAAAGCTCAGAAATTTACAACAGAATTAGTCGAGCTGAAATAAATGAAAAAAAAAATCAATAAATACTTTCAACCATTCATTTATATTAGCTTAAGCAATCACTTTTCTGTTCAAGAACACTACCTGAAAAATCACACATCAGACTTTTGACAAGCAACTTTTTAGCATCAGAAACATTTTTATTTGATATCAAAAGCAAGCTCCACAAGCTGGAGTGTCTAAATTCACACACACCTACAGAAGCTGCATGCCACACCTTTGCACAGTATAAGACAAAAGTACCTCAATTGTATCTGCTTGCGTTTTTGAAGTTCTTGATTTCGAAGTTCTTCCAAACGCCTCAATTCTTCTTGACGTCGCATGAGATCTAACAGGATTAGAAACGTAATAAAGATAAAAGCTGCCAATCAGCAATGTGGCATCTCAAAAAATTGCTATTACTGTCAGATTAGCCCCAAGATTCCATTTTCAAATAATTTTCTCAACATATTTAACTAGTTTCTTCCCATAAAGCTAAGTCTAGTATATGAAAAACACACTGGATCCACAGCTCACAGAAACACAGAAAGGTACAGGACCAGAACTGGCAAAGCCTCCACAGCAGACTATGGAAACAGAAATCTGAAGTCCTCAAACAAAGAAAAGGAGAAAAACACACTCTCAGTCACTTAAATCCTTGTTTTACATCTAGGGCAAGGCATCAATTTCTTCACAATGCCGCGTACTGCTAAATTCACACTAGCAAGAAAATTAGTTCAATATTTATGGGCTTATACTCTCCACTACTTATTACAGGCCACTGCATGGCACACATCAGAAAAAAGTTATATGAACTTCAGGTGCATGTCATCTGAGCCTCGACAGAGATTTATCACATGAATCTGCTTATAGCAACTTAACAAATGACTGATCTTTAACACCAGCAGAAAGGAACAGCCACATCCTCTTAAAAACCATTTCAAATGCTCTTAAGCAGGTCCCAACTAACAGTAATTACTTTTGCTCTTCTAGTTTCTGACCAGTCACATTATTGATTTCTGCCTGGAAATTTATGCTTTCTTCAATTAATACTAATTCTAGAATTTGTTACAAAGCAGTTGTTTGCTTTTTCTGCCTTCATAGGATACACGCCACATGACATTACTTACAAACACCATGAGAAACATTCCACTATACCACCTATTGCTTTTCATACTTTAGTTCAAACTACTCCATACCTTCCTCTATGCATTTGTTCACTAATCTTGTTAAAGCATCTTTGTAGCTATGCAAATCACTTTCCTCAAACTTCCATCAACATATACTATTACAACTTAACCTTTTACTTTAATTTTCAAAAACAACTACAATGACTTGTGCATTTTATCAAAATATCAGGTACCCGTTTTCTTTCATAAAAAATATTACCATTTTTACTCTCACAGCATCCTTACTGACATTAAAAATCCTTTCTCAAGCGGACTTTGCAGGCTTGCTTTTCCAATCTCTTCTGCAAAATTAACACATTTCACACTTCCATAGAATTCAATTGAATTGAAAAATCACTCAAATTACAAAGTCTGAGGGCTGCTTCTTTCCAAGAGTGCCTGCCATAGTAGGGTTGGACACTGTTATGCTGATACTCTGGGAGTGGCGCAAGCACATTTTCTTGGTTTTTCTTCCATAACCTTTAGGTTATTTCAGAGTACAAGTGCACTTTTCTCTTTTAAAATTAGGTTGTTTCAGGGTACTACTGAGATCAAGAACTGACCTATTCTATGCTCAGTGTTGTCCACTGTCAGAAAAGTTACTTCCTTGTTTGTTCTTCAGTCTTTCAAATTTACGTAGAATTCCCCTTTGCTTGTGTTAACACGCCAGCACAGGATTTCCTACTTTCTCTCTACCACTAATTGCTACAAATTTATTACTTATTCCCCTATACTCTTAAGATACAGAGTCCTACTCTTACCAGTGTCCTCTTAATTTTTTTTCTACAGCATAGTACTGATTACTGCCTTTACTGAAATTGTTAGTATTTTAAAGTTCAACATACCAATTTATGATCCAGCACCATTTGACAATGGCAGAATACTGGCACAAAGCCTTACTAGCCAGATGAAAATATAGATCTGGAAGCTCAGGCTGGGCACAGAGCCACTCATATTAACAGATCTGCAATGATGGTAATTCTGGACTGACACATGTTGGACACACGTCCTTCCTCTGAATAGAAAAAAAACTGCACTAAAGCAGCTGTGACAGAAAAAAAACAGAAAGCACTATTATTAGCTTCTGCACTATCTTGTGCTTAAAAAAGGGGCAAGGTGTTCATTTTATCCTCAACCTTCTGTAGAGCCGAGGGCAGAATGTGTTTTCTCACCTCAGAAGTTAATCTTACAAGCAGGAATACCAAGTCCAAAAAGATTTTTAAGTTGTTTCAGGCTGCTGATTTTTCAGGTTCTAAAAATGGAGAACAAACTTCCAGCTTCCAGGTAACTGATAAAGAACTAAACTTCTGTTTAAATTCAGTCACATTGTCCAGTATTCTCCTAAACTATTTAACCACCACTATGAGGGAATATTTACAAATCTCCGAAGCATACCACCAATACATAGATCGGAAACATCACTCCAATTTACTCACACACGGCAACAGGTATTCTGCTTTACTTCTGACCCAACCTGTCAAAACATGACACTTAAAAGTGAAAAATTACACAAATCAAAAAAATGAAATCTACCCTCTTTATTAGTACCACACGACAAAAACCTGAGTACTTAAGCCAAGATACTCAAGTTCTACTAGCTTTCATAAAGCAATTTCGATAAAACCTTCACCTGCAGGAGTATATGGACTCTAGTAAGGTCACCACTCCTATCTTCTTTTTAGTTCCTGACAATTAATATACTGTATTTCATATTTCAGAATAACTATTTCAATGTACATTTAAATCCATAGTTTGTGCACTGTGTATACAAAAATACTAATTCTAGGTTTGGATGCCTCAAAAGTTTCACTTAATCTTTCTTTAAAAACCCCTGTTATGCAATCTCATTAATATAATTAATATTCTTGGCATGGTCTGAACTTAGACACACTGTTCAGACCAGAAAGATTTAGAAGTAGATAATGTCTGACAATAAATGGAAGATTAAAAAAACACTATTTTCATACACACTGAAGCAGGAGATAAGATTAAAACAGAAGGATCGTTTACAAACCCTTGAAGTTTCGCAAATTAAACATCTGCAGGTGCTTAAGCAGAAATCTAATAATATAAACAATATCCCAAATTATTTAGTACCAAAGAGAAGCACTCTAACCAAACAGGAAAGGAAAAAAAACAAACCTCTTCCACACTCACAAAAAGCATGTCTCTTCACTGGAATATTGGCACCAAAAGCATTCATGTTCTAGTGGCTTTTTAACAGAAGGGGTAACTCTTTTCCTCTTCCATATAAAACTAGAGCTTAACAGATATTCAAAAAAGGAATATTTGTTCCTTCACAGTGTCCTTAAAAGAAACCCTAATATCTACAAAGCATCCCCAAGCTGCTGTCCCATGTTTTACCATCATGACCTTTTCTATCTTAATAAACACGCCACTGTCTTCTTGCCTTAGTTTAAAACACAATTAAGGCAAGACAATTTAGGAAAAGGTAATCCTTAACCTTGCTTGTACAGGCAACAGGTGGATAAATTCTTAAAAAAAAAAAAATCAAGGAGGATAAGCTCTAGAAGTGGATCATTAGCACTGTCAAATATTCATGATTACTTAATGGTAAATTCATCCAACCTGTATTTTCAGCACCGAACCATCTTTAACAAAGTCACATGTACACAAAATTTAAAATATGTCTAATTCAAAAGGGGGGCCTGTACTGTGTATTTAAGGCACTGTTATGTCACACTAACATTCATATCCCTCACCTGTAAAATATACCTATGCTTACATGCAAACCAAGTGCTTGAACATTTTTTTGCATGGAAAATAAACCAAGAAACAGCTTGACAAGAGGTGCTGCTACAACTATTTGGCACTTCGTAACAGTTTTACTGTATTATGCTCTGTATTTCAGCACAAGATCTTATACAAACAGTATGGTTTCACACTAAAAGCAAGCATGCTTATTTAGAAAAAACAGGCTAAAGTAAACTTTTTCCTAACAACAGCTTTCAGTTGCACTAGATTTAAGAATACTATATTAAAAAATCAAATATCCTCCTTTTAATCTCTTTTCCAGTTATGAAAATGTTTCAAAACAGATTTTAAAATACTATGTGTTTACATTCAATATATCTAAACATTTAGGTACTTTAATTCCACCAACCTAATGAATACTCTAATCCAGCTCATATAGGTATTTTCAACATGTAATTCCAGTCAGCACAAAACAAAGATAAATCCATCTCATGCAGGGAGGTTGTACCATCAACAATAATGTCCTTTAAGTGTATGCATTAAATAAAGCCAAATAATTGCAGCGGACAGCTTGTATAAGTTACCTGGGCTTAAGTTTTTAAATGTAGCTCCTACTTAAAAACTCAAGAAGTTCAAATCCCTTTAAAATTACAAGGCATTCATATTCAGCCTATTAAGCTACTTACTGTATTATCTTATGATCTAACACTCTTAGTGATAAGAATTTTTTTACATAGCCATGATTCAAGGTTTAAAAACAAAAAAACACAACTCTTCAGTGTTTCATTCATGCAACAAGCCCTTGAGATCCTTTCCAACAGATTTGCAACATATTTAAACTTCTTCCACCCAAATGTTGCAATTTAGCAGTCATACAGAGTAAAATCAAGCAGTAGTTCAGTAGTTCTGAACTGGAAACTAGTGATTGCACGTCCACAGCATTTTGGGAAAAACATATTTTGGGGAGAAGGCTAACAGCAGAAAGTACCAGATACTCGCCCTGCTCCTGTCCTCTCTGCTGAGAAACACAAGCTCCACCCAGCTCCATTCTTGAAAGCAATTGCTAGAGGACTATTTTTCCCCATCAACACTAGCAGAAGATGAGATGTCCAAACAACTACATCATCTTAAAATTTCAAGAATGTCTGAAATTCATGGCAACTGTGAGTTATTTTGAGTTGTTGCGTACATACAATAACACGTATGCATCAGACATGTCAGCTGGGTAAGAGGCAGCATTAGCTACTGTAACATTTAAAACCATGCCAGAGGTGCACAGCACAACCAAAAGAAGTAGGAGCTATCTTTCCTTATTTTTTCCTGCACATGGCCCACAAACAGCACTTAGTCCTACCTAGTACCATAAGCAACACCAAAAACGGAATATAATTTTACTGATGAGTATGACAATACCATTCAATTTCTTTACATAAACTACTTACACTATGCAAATTTAAAAAGTGAAGAAAACAGACCTCGACAACCACCCCTTTCTCAGTGTCTTTATCCATCTCTGCAAATCATCAAGGAATATGTGTAAGGAGAAATATTACTTCCTTCTTCTCGATTCAATGCATTTAATTAAATTGCATCTGGCAAAATCTCCAAGTTTAACATACAGCTCAACATGCTACACAAAGAAAATCTGTGACAAACAAATTTAATACTAATAGATCATCTGATTTTACCTTGCCTCATCAGCATTAGCTGATGCTCATGTCTAGCTGCTTCCATTTCTGCCTCTAGTTTTTCTTTGGCTTCTCTAATGTTCCTGTCAACCTGTTCACGCTGTTGCTTTTCCATCTCATCAAGAGCCTTCCACCGTGAAGCATACTCAAACTCAAATGTTCCAGGCTGAGCAAAACGTGGAGGCTGTTCTCTTTCCCTAATAAAAATTTTGCAGTTAAAATGTACAGAAGGACACATTTAGATCAACAGCTGCAACAGCCAAGGAATTTATAAACAATCGCTTCAAGTGTAGATCTGACTTTAAATCAACCTGTCAGATGAATACATTCTAAACCACTCAAAGCTTAATTCAGCTGTTAAGACAAGTAATATGATCGGAAAAATTGTCCCATAAAGCTGTTTGATTTATATAATTTTAAGATAAAAATTCATACTTACATCAGTACAAAATACTAAGCTGCAACACTAGATTAACTGTGTTCAGCCTTCTAAAGCAAGCAGTCAATTCATAAAACCAGGTATTTAAATCAGTATCAAAGCTTACTAGACAGTTCAGAATATTCGCCAGAATCTCTAAATATTAAAAGGTACCATCACTTTATTTCACATTCTAACACTAATATTGTAACTAACAGTGACACATTTTAAGTGGTATTCCATAGCCTAATCAAAATAGACATTTTAGCCTCAAGCAACATGATCTAAATGGCAATCAAATTTCAATATTGAAAATTAGCATTATTAATTAGGTGACTTCCACTTCATGATCAAGACTCATTTTTTCACGTCATGCTCAAAGTTTCATGTGAACCGTGGAAGCTGCAAAGAATGACACCCCACTAATTTTACAAACAGTTAAGGGGCTATTCTGAGAACAACAAAAAAAAAAATCTGTTGGTATATAAATCTCTGCAGGATTAGACCACACCCCTAATCCATAGAAGACTACAATTTGGCTCACAACAAGCTGCAACTGATTACAGTGTAGGCCAGGAATCCATGTGCTTCAGTAAATGCTCAGAATGTTAAACCAACAAGCCTGAATTTTACTATGATCAGGAAATCTTGGCAAGGTCCTATTTAATCCTTTGACACAAAACAGCACAACATACTAAATACTACTTCCTGTGATACAACTCAAAAATAAAAATTAGCTAACTCAGCTAAATCACATAAATCATGTTTTATAAAACAATGATAAACACAACTTACTTGTGATACTGTTGTGTTTTTTGCATCAACTTCTCTGGGAGCCCATCTTCATCATCAAATTGCTCCATTGGTTCTACAACAACAGGTCGAGGTGTTCTGGAAGACAGTTTCAATTGAATAACTGAATCATAAATGAAGCAGTTAGAAGTTATTTTAGTACTTTGAGGAAACACTCCAGAAAGCTAACATATGTTATCTGTAATTCCCATGTCTTGTAAACTCTTCCTAAATTGCAGAGTTTCAATGAATTCTGATTTTAAGTATTATCTTTGAAAATAATTGTTTCTACACCGAAAACCAGCTATTCTGCCTAGAAACCACAATTTACTTGATGTAGTTCTGTTTGTTATGAAGCATTTAAAGATAAAAAATAAAAACTCAAAAACATCTACAAACAGTTACAAAATATTTAGGAAGGAACTACATTTTTGTTTTCATCAGTGAGGCAACACAGGGGCCATGATTACAACGGGAAAGCACCAAACAAACCCAAACCAGAGCAACCTACTCATACTTCCACAGAATATTTAGAGTTAATTTTGAAAGTTACAATTGAAAACATATTGATAATTTGGCATTAAGATTCCAGTGATAATTAGAAAAATGTGCCTGCTTATGTTATTTAAAACACATTATTTAAACAACCATACCCTCACAAATCAGAATGCTAATTTATCTTTGAAAATACCTTCCTTGAATTCTCTTTATCTGTGCTAATCAGAGGCAAGTATCAGTCAGTACTGCCAAGGGTGGCAGTATAGTGATCCTGAATTGTGTAAAAACCTCTCTTACATCAGTCTTGGGAGCACTGCCCGTAATACACACCTTACAGCAATAAGAGCTAGAGACACTATTTTCAAAATGCCAGTGCTTATTATTTATTGTTTTCCACATCTTTATTTCACTTTGCAGATTTCTTCAAAGAAAAAAAAAAAAATCAATACACTAACAACATCAACAACTGAAAAAACTTTGGGCATGGAGTTTAGTAGTCTAGAATCACAGCGCACAACTCAGCAACTGTTTCTCCTGATGTTATCTGCATGGCACTTGCTGACAGTTCCGTTATTTAAATACAACTGAACAAGTTAACAAGTTATGATTTAAAACTATTTTCAATCTCTAAATTCAAATACACAGTTTTGACATATTTAGCCCATTAATTGAAATATTTTATTAGGCTAAGTCTGATAAAAATGTAAAATTTTAGATTCTGAAGCAAAACATCAAAGTATCATGGCAGCAAACTCATGCTAGTTATCTTTGCAACTGCGCATTAGGGAACATGTCAGCCACATGAACAAGATAAAGATCAAGTGCTTTTTATTCACTCAGGCCATGGTTAAACAGTCATTTCAATCCAACAAATGTCTCCAGCTGGTAAGACAAGAATACCATCTCTCATATCCTAGCTTCTTATTCCCTGACACATCTCTCATGCCAAGAATAGCATTCATGTAACACTGAACTAGATTATTTCCCTGGTTTGGTTCACCATGCTGCCAAGAAAACCCAGGGGGTAAGAACAAAATGCTGGCACCTGCTGATAACAGTAGAGACATACTCAGATTTAATTTACTACATAGCCACCAGTGGCACACAAGATTTATGAAATTATCACAAGAAAGAGGAGTTACAGATCCTTTCCCCACCTTCAGTCTCCTCCTGGCAACATTTTCTCCTGCCTTATCCTCTACTGGACCTGACCTTCATAGTACTCCTGTCAGCAAGCACCTTCACATGCTTAAATAGCCAAAAACGAACCCAACAAAAACAGCTGAATACTCTTCTGTTTTTTTTTAGCAAGCACAAGTGGCTTATGGAACTATCAGAAAGTTCTCAAGCAAATAAAAGATCAACAGCACAGCCACAGCAGGAAGAGAAAAAGAACTGTAAGTTCTCCAATTTCATGGCAGCAAGCTTCCATGCTGTGGAACCACAGCCTTACTTTCCCAAATGAGAATTAGGAAACTTAAAAAAAAAAAAAAAAAAAAAAAGCTGAATATCTATCATTTCACACAGTCTTTAAGACAGCACTTGAAAATGTCACTAGTAAATGTGTTAAAGCATAGCAGTTAGCAACTCTCTCCACCAAGTACAAAAATGAGATGCAAGACAAGTGCTGTAATTTGCAAGCTTGCTTGTCCTTCAAAATTTTCCAGAATCACTCTCATAAACTTCTGCAGAATCTGTCTTCATTTAAAAACAAAGAAGCAAGAACAAACAAAAACTGATGGCCTTTCAAGCCACAAATAAAACTTTTGAGATAAACACAGGAAGACTTCCTGAGTTTACAGAAATACAGCAATGTAGTGCACTGTTTTGCTAAGAAACAGAAGAATATTTTTTTACCCTGTTACTGGGATCAGGAAAAGTGCAATCAGTTAAAATTAAGTTTTGCTAGAAAAAGCCCTACTAGATAGAGAAGGAAAAGTAATATTGCATATAGGCAAGGAAATGCAAAATGTTGCTATCAGACTCTCATACAGTAATTACAAATCTTATAAACTGTAAGCAGAAAAGATGGTTTTCCTCACAAAAAAAAATCGGGAGTATTTGGGGGTATTCATTCTCACCTCACAGCTTTCCTAATTTGAAAATAAGAACTAGGGAGCACTCATTAATGCAGTTTTCTTTCACATCATAAATACATACACAAATTCAAACAAAAACCTGTGAACTTACGTTGTTAGCAAGAATGCCCCATCACTGCATCTTTCCAGAGCTTTCCGTGCTGGAGGTTTTGCTGCAAACTCTACGAAACCTTTTCCTGTAGCTCTGCCACGATCATCTACTACAACAACAGCTCTTTCCACTGGCCCAAATTGAGAGAATGCTTGTTCCAGCAGCTCGTTAGAAACCACAGGTGAAAGATTCTTGACCGTTAGGGCAGCTCCATGCGTAGCAAATCGAATTCGAAGTGGTCTGCTCTTCAAAATAGTACCATCAAGTTCTGCCTTTGCTATTTCAGCCAGTGTCCTAGATTCCTTTTTCAAGATACAAAATATTTTATATATTTTATTTTCAAGGACAATAGATATCACTTTTGTCATCCGTCCCACCCCCCCCTCCATAGAAAAGTAGCATTTTCCTTAACTTGAGCACTTTACCATCAGGGTCATTCAACTCCTCTGTATAGGCTTTCATCAGAGTTGAAAACTTGATGCTTTTTCACATTTACCTACTCAAATGCTTATATTCTGAATCCCTAGCTCCATATAGTTAAGAAACAGTATTTTCAAAAATTACACTGAAGGATCTAGGGTGGTTTGGGTTTTGGTTTGAGTTTCTGGTTTGTTTCTAAATACGTGAAAATACCACACTTGCCAATTACCACTGTCAAATAAACTCTAAATGGACACCCAACTGAAATTTCATCCACAAATGATGAAACTACCTTCTTTACTCATGGATTTATTCTTCTCACGTTTATAGGCTTTCTGCATCCACATCCATGAGACACTGCATCAATAACTGCCTTTTTTTCTCATTTCAGAGACTTCTACGATATTTAACACCTGTAATCCCTTACATTTGAAGAAATTATTCTTGAGACCATAGCATCTTATCCACAATTCAACTGACTAGGTCAATTGTTAAAAAATAACATATTCCCTAAACATAACGGAAAAGGGAATTTCAGATAAAAGCTGCATCCAATCTATATCACATACAAAACTGAGTAATGGCACCTAAACGTATCACATTTCCTCCAGAAAACTGCTATTGGAGGCTGGGGGATTCTCAGTGTAAAAGATGTATGGCAGAATGCCACAAACACTTATCTTTAAGACGACAACCAAAAAGGAAAAAAAATCCTAACCTGTAAAATATATGGAAAAATAATAACTAGAGACATCCAAAGCACTCTAAAGCTATTCCCAGAATGATACAAATCAGCGCATACTAGACACGGCAGTCAGGAAAACTAATCCTCCATATTAAATTGACATTTAAACACACTATCATAAACTTTTCAGATTATTCCTTTTTAGCACGTTCACTTAAGCACATTCGATCAAACATTGTATTATCCTTAAAAATCTAGTCTTATCTGAACACAAGTAATTTAAACAACCCAAGGTCCCATTTCTCTGCAATTCTGATATTATGGGTTCCGTTTTCACAGTATTTCAAAACAATCCTGTCCAGTCTTTAGCTGTGTTTTCATAGACCAAACCTATACTCATAATGAAATATACAGGCTGGAATTTGCTTCTGTACAAAAAAGGAATTTTTTTCTAGTCCTTAAGTACGATAAATTCTCTCAGTTAAATAAGGAAGGGCGTTATGCAGGTATTAACACGAACAAAGCAGACCGCGCACCCACATCTTCATTCACTGAGAGAATAACCAGCTGCAGGAGCACCCGCGGTGGCGGCGGGGCCCCGAAACCAGCGGAGCACCCTGGAGTGACGCGGGAACCTACACCGAGGAGCTGGGGAGGCTGCTCACAAAGCAGGCCTCTGGCGGGGACGTATGGAGGGAAACAGGGGAAGGGGGAGAGGAAGCTAAGGGTACAGCGCTGGCAGCAGGGAGAAGGAGAGAATGAGGGGCAGCTACTGCCTTTTTTTACACCCGCTCGACAAGGAAAGGCGGGTGCGGGGACCCATGGGACACAAGTCTCCCGCTTCAAAGGCAGCCCCTGGGTTACGACGCGGCGGCCACAGAGGCTTCCGCGAATCCTCACCAGGCGAATGAAGCCGAAACCGCGGTCCCGATTGATGAAGACCTCGCTCGGCTCTCCATAGCGCTCGAAGAGGCGCTTGAAATCTTCCTCGGTGATATCAGTAGGCAGATTCCCCACGAACAGCCGGCAGCGCTGCGTATAGCTCTTCTCGCCGGGTTTGAGAAAGCTTTTGATGTCGATGGTGAACCCAACCTCCTGTTCTTCATCTCCACCTTCTTTGCTCGGCACTAGCGCCATGGCGGCCGCCGCTGTCTCGTTCTCCGTTTCTAGGCCCCGCAACCCCTTCAGGTTGCCGCCGCCGCCCCCGCCCCCCACCATGCCCAGCGGCGCGGCCGGGGAGCTGTTCTCGATCCGCACTTGCTTCAAGTTCCTGTTCGCTGCCATATTCAGACCTCGCTCCTTTCTCGCTGGTTTTCCTGGAGGACGCGAAGCCTGATCCAGCAACTACCTCCTCCGACCCTCACCCAGTTCAAAATGGCGCCGTCGTCAACCTCGGCGAGCTGTTCCGTGCCTGAGCAAAGCCCTGCCCACCGTGGCCCGCGCTGCCTTCCCCCCCCCACTGCTCCTGCTCACTGCTGGGCGCGGGGAGGAGTCTGCGCATGCGCTGTTCTCGGCGGCGGCGGCGGCGAGGTGGCTGTGAGGGGGGCCGTCAGCCGATGGCGTCCTGCCTGTCCTGAGGCACTGTTGCTCCCTTCAGCTCGAGCGTACAGGCGAACCTGAGCCTGCCTCACGCTGCGAGAGATCGGTCTTTCCGTCTGCAGAGACAAATGTGTACCAGCGGGCTGTACAGCCTGAGAAGAGAAATCCCCCGCAGAAGCTTCCCCGCTGCTCCCGGGTAGCTGGGCTCGCTCGGTGCCCGACCCGCCCGCGCGGGGAGCCGCCGCAAACGCAACCGTATTGGATTAGAGTAGTGGTCGCAGAAGCGTTCGTGTCCTGCAAGCTCTGCGACAGTCCGCAGGTAGAAGAACCCCTTGCCGGGGTCTCCCCTGAGGGAAAGGCAGGCAGGCGGGGGGCCCTGGCGGGGTGTCCGGTCGCTGCGGGAGAGGGAGGCGGCATGAGAGATGCTGAGGCGGCTGTAGGGGAGCGGCCCGGGGGAGCGAACGCCCGACCCCTGCGGAATGGCGCGGGAGGGGAGAGGGAGGCCCTGCAGGCAGCGCGGGAAAAGCGTTCGCTGAGTTCGGTGTGGGAGACGAATCAGTGGAGAGAGGCCTTGTTACATCTGCTGCTGCCTGCGCTGTTTCTTACAAGGAAACGGCTTTCGTTACAAAGGTCACGGCTTGCTTCAGAGAGGTGGTGAAATGAAACGTTTTCTGCCTTGGGCACCCCTTCGTGTAGCTAGGACTAGGTGTCCCATGTGCAGGGTTTCTCTCCTTGCCTGCTAGGCGCCCAGTTGCTTGGTTTGATGTGTACAATTCAACTGGTGCGTGGAATTCAGCTGGTGCATGGAATTCAGCTGGTGCGTGGTTTCTCAGACAAAGAGCTCATCCGTCTGCCGGGGCCTCGCAGAAGGCCCGGTAAGGGTCAGTTCTTGGCTCTTGCTGCCATAGTAGCCTGAGTGCTTCAGGCGCCCTTGTAGCTTTGCATCACGCAGGGAACTCCTGGACAATAAAGCAAGACTTTGGGATAAAATAATGGTATTAGTTGTTTTATTAACACAACTATAGCACTGAAAAAGTCCAGACAATCTCATGTGTTTAATAGTTACTTCAGCTACTGCATGGCATGTACTGTTCTTTTGAAAGAGCAATATCAAGCATGATACTCAATAAAAAGTTAGTTCTACAACAGGCATTAATCCATTGCTCAGGGATTTCCCTGTCCATTGGGGAACATTTTAAGTTCCTCTGTCTTGTTTTTCCCTTTGAGGCATAAGAAAAATCTCATTCCCTTTCCTGCTCTGTCTGAGCTTGTACCAGGATCTGGAGAAAAGATGAGTTCCTGGACAGCATGAGTTACTTTATCAGCCCATCTGTTTCTGAAGTGTAGGGCATCAAACTAAACCTAGATTTAAATCTCTGAGAAACAGAAAATTCGCATGGTAGAGGAAACGATATCTAATCACAGCAAAGGCAGGAACTCAGGCAGTGTAGGGACGTGAGGGAGGTATTAGAGTAGCAGTACGAGATCCCTAAAGCTTAATCACCTTGACTGTCCAAGGAACTATGATTTGCAGTATATTTAGGATACAATGACAAGGTTAAGACAAAAAGGAACTGACTTGCGGCAAACCAATAGCTCTTAAAAACTGTTAAGCATGTAAAGGGAGTGAAAGATAGTTAGAAATTATGTGACTATACACCAGAGAGTGAAAGCTCAGGGAGTGAAAGGGAGATGTGTATAGTCTGCTTGTTAAGCTATTGCCAATGCTGTGTAATAAAATTGCTGGGGTTTTCAGCCACAGCTTTCCAAATCAGGTTAGTAATAAAAGGTGCAACCAGTTAAATATGCAATCCCGATTTCCTGTGTACTATAAAAAGTCAATAGGAGAAGCAAGGAGTGTTTACAAATTCCGTACAACTCTTACCTTTCCTTAGCTATAGCAATGTCTCAATAGTAAATGATATTCCAGTGAAATAGATCAATAAAATTCCAACCAGAAACAAACAAACAAAAAAAGATTAATATATCTGAAAAAAGAAAAATATATCTTTTATATGCTCGTGCATCCATACCTTACTTCATTAGCCAGACTCACAGTATAACCGTAATGCACATACATGGACTGGTTTTAAACTTTGTTGAGCAGGAACTATTTGCACATGCCGAACAGTCAAACATTTTAGCACGATGTACAAAAAGAACCTGATAATCTGCTATGCTCAATCACTTCCTCACCTTCATTTACAATGAATCATTTCACATTTTCCTCATTCATCAAGGCAACCCCAGACAGTTCATCTCCTATCTAAATGCCCAGAATATTTGTGGCTTGATGATTGCTACACTTTGCCACTGACACCACTTAACACAAAACCATTTTGAATGGAGACAAAATGGGTCCCTTGAAGTTCTTGTTCCAATGCTTTCCTCCTGTTATAAACATCCACTTAAATTTTTATGACTTACTAATTGCAACTTCTATCACGGGAAGAGTTCTGCGAGACTGTTCCAGCCACTCCTCATAAGTTTGGTATTACTATATTTAATACTTTGAATGCAGCTGAACTTCATTAAAGTAATTTCAGAAGACTGGGAGAATAATAGTTATGATCACATAGTAATTTGTTTTCACTCTAATTTTTGAAGGGTTTTTTTGGAAGCCTAAATGTATTCAACTTGGCATTCAAAAGACTGCAACAGGAAACCTTAATTTTGTACTAAAAAAAAGTTTGGATTGGCCTGGAATTTATTTTAAGACCTTAAAAAGGTCACGACTTCTTGTATTAGTAATATACTGCCTTTACCTGTTCTACCAGATTTCTTTTTCTGACTCATATATAGCCTTGGATTATGATCTTGCAAATGGTTATATATTTAAATTTATTAGCATAAATACAGTACTGTGTATACACATGACTGTCTGTAGTTCAGTCATTATTCCCCTAAGGACAAAAACATTTTAGTGCAGGAAACAGGAGCAAAATTTTGAAAACCACCACATTTTTTCATTTTGTCTTTGTGCCGGTTTTGGCTGGGACAGAGTTAATTTTCTTCATAGTAGGTAGTATGGGGTTGTGTTTTAGATTTGTGATGAAAACAGTGTTGATAACAGGGATGTTTTAGTTATTGCTCACACAGAGTCAAGGCCTTTTCTGCTTCTCACCCCACCAGCAAGTGGGCTGGGAGTGCACAAAAAGGTGGGAGGGGACACAGCTGGGACAGCTGACCCCCATTGACCAAAGGGATATTCCATACCATTTGACTCAATAAACTAGGGGTAAGGTTGGCCAGGGGCTGCTGCTCAGGGACTGGCTGTGCATCAGTAAGTTGCTGATGAGCAATTGTTTTCACTTGCATCCCTTGTCTTTCTTGAGTTTTATTTCTCTTTGCTATTTTGCTTTTCATTACAATTCTTTATTCTTATTACTTTCTTTTATTTCAATTATTAAAATCTTCTTATCTCATCCATGAGTTTTCTCACTTTCTCAACCCTTCCAGTTTTCTTCCCTCCATCCTGCTGTGGGGTGGTGAGGGAGCAGCTGAGTGGTGCTTATGGTTGGCTGGGGTTAAAACACAACAGCCTGCTACAGAGAAAGGTTCTGTTTAGTGTCTGCTAATGTGTTAATGCTATCAAGAGATTTGGGTGTATTTCCAAAACACACATCATCCAGCCATGTGAGACACAATCAGAAGCAACTCTTCTAGCTTTTAATTGTTGGTATCACAGGATTACTTCCCTAACAAATACCAGGATCCTGCTGAAAATGAGGGAGGCATCAGCCCTCTAAAAGTCAGGATTGCTTTTTGTACTGCAAACTTGTAAATGCTACACATCTTAATCTGCAAATAAAAATCCCAAACTCTTTGTATTTACCCTTGAACAGCTTCAAAGCGGTTGCTCAGATAACAGCACTCCAGTGGTGACAGCTGCATTAGTGCTCAAGTTGGCTTCTCAAGAGGCAATTGTAGCTTACTGGTCAACACATCTCTGGACTCCGAGGTTTATCTCTTTTTCCTTCCTAGAATTTGCAATGAGTCACGGCTAGGATCAGTACTTGTAACTCAAGCTGCAGTGCTAGATCATGACAGGATACGTCAGGGAACACTAGAACTAAGAAGTAAATTAGGGCATGGAGGGGGACGCTCCATTTGAGAGGAGGAGCGAAACAAGGGACAGTATGAAATCCTGCGCTGAAAAAGCAGCGAATGCGATAGGCAGTGGCTGCTGGCCTGAGGCTGGGACCCGATTCACAAGTGCAGGGCCAAGGGACTGAGGCACAGCTCTAGTCAGGTGTGCATGACCTGACACAGGTGGGAGCTGCTGCTCCTCCTGTCTTGCCATTAAAGACAATGTTTGCCTGCAGTATTACTCAATATCTGGACAAATTAAGCTGATGGTAAGTTTTTGAGCTTTTCTTACAAAGTTAAATTGGCTAAGGGTATTAAAAACAGTAGCTGGCATAGGTGTGCCAGTAAGCCTGATGGTATAAACATAAGGGTGTGAAGAAAGAAGTCCTTAATGCAATGTAAAGAAGCGGTACGTTGTAATTATCTGAGGATGACGTCATTACAGTACTAGTCAAGCATTAAGAGTGGTTACACTATAATGTCATTGCAGTGCCATCTGGTGACAGATACTGGAAATATCACTAGAACTTTAATAGAATAAATCAAATGAAAATAAAGATGAAAAACCTACAATAAAACTATCTCTCTGGTCCCAGATGGACAGGATGACTTAAATTTTCTATTTTTAAACCTGGTGGCCAGGCTGTGGTTATCCTCCAGATTAGCATAATTCAACAAGATACATTCATCATTTTTACTTGGAGAGAAGTGTATAGGAATCACATTTATAAAATAATCTTTAAAACCTAACCTAATATGGTTAGTAGTCACCTATTTGAATGCCGTATTAATAGATTTTTTTGTATGTGAATGAAAACCCGTATTTCAAAATCATTGGAGTATGAGAAGTTAGTATCATTCTTTAAAACAGTACTGGTCTCAATGAAACAAGGATTGAAAACATAGGAAAATATATTTGTCTGTGAAAATGTTCCTGTCAGATGGACATCTAGGCTTGACAAAAGTTACTAAATTTCCAAAGCTACTTTCCCCACTAATATAACCAGTACATACAGCACATTTCATTTTTAATCTTTTCCAGCATACTGTCTTCGCCATTTCTTTAGAAGAGTGAGAGTTAACTACTAAGGCAAGCAGGAAGTTAAAGCGTGAAGGAAGCATTCCCCAAATATATTCAGCCCTTAATTCATCTCTAAACAATCGTTCAGTGTGCTGTCAGCACGTCAGGCAGTAGAGCTTCCTGGGATTATGTCAGGAAGAAGGAGCGGTTTGTGTGGCAGAGTTAAAGTGACTGGGAGAGACCTGGCAGGGCTGAGCTCCTAGACCCGAGTGAAAGCAGTGCCAAACTGCTAAAACAGGTTTTACCGAGGCCCTTTTCTTCTGAGCAGTTTAACACAAGCTTGGGGGGTTGCAATTTACACCAAGTTGGGCAATTAGCCCAAACAAAATAGCCTGCAGGCACCAGAGGCCCTTTGCACTTCCCATTGAGTGTGTTTGTCTTCCTCTGGCCCCAGGAAGCCTCTCTCTCCCTCTGAAGCCCTACTGCTACACTTGGAGAGCAGAGAAACTTTAACCAGCCTCTGAGGCTTTAACCCTGACCTGAGCTGATGAAAACTGCGCTACCAAACCACAGAACTGCAGCTATTCTTCATCCCGTACTTTGCACGCCATGAAAAGGACCCACCACCAGTCTCTCTGTGGTTATGGCTTCTGCACAGCAGTTACCATCCAAATAACCACACCTAAGGTCATGGAAACAGTCTTTGCAGTGCAATCCCTTAAAATGGAGCCATGCCATGATACAGTACAGATAACTACTGAACCCCACACCCACCAGGTGTTTCTTCCTCAGTACATGTGACACCATTTATGGTTCAGGAAGAATTTGCTGCTGGGAATCACAAGTAAGGGAAGAGCACTAGGCTGAAGATGAGGCTTCCTTTAATTCGAGGGACAATTCACTTGATGTCTAGTAGGATGTAGTAGATGGCCAGTGGGTGGTTGTCTTCTACTCCAAATCATCTATCTTGCAATCTGTAGGACAATGAATTTCTTGCATTTATTTGTATCTTCTCTAATTAAGCTAATATCTTCTGTACATTTTCATACATAATTTGTCTTTGTACAGTAATTTCTTGATTTTCTTTTCAAATTAGGGCATAAGAGTATTTCTCTGTGAATTGGCTTACTCTTTGACAATGCCACTGGGGCTGAAATCTGAACAATTTAAGAAGTCTTGCAATAGACAGTGACTATGATCTGGGAAAGTATGAGACATTTCTCTGTGGTCTCTTTATTTTTTCCAATCAATATAAGAGCTGCCTCCAAGCCTGAAAACTAACATCTGTAGGGGTTGCATACAGGTGAAGTAAGTTGCTTTCCATACTGATACTGGTGATATTTTTCCAGTTCTCAGAACTTCTTATCAGTGCAAATGTGGTTGTGTTCTACAGAGGTAAGAGGCTTAGAGTTAAAAATATAAAAGCCTTCAGTATCATATTTAAAAATACTGCTGCTCTTGTCTCCAGAGCAGGATGACAAGTTCCATGCAAATATGTACTATGATCTGAAAGGATCACTTCAGATTACAAGAACTTAATGACAATTGGAAACTTTGGTCTGCTGAGACCAACTCAATTTTTCTCTGCCATAGGACGTTTCATTTGAATTTAGCCATTCGTGCTGGTTTTGGGTGGAGGAATAGAGTTAATTTTCTTCACAGTAGCTAGTGTGGGGCTATGTTTTGGATTTGTGATGAAAACAGTGTTGATAACACAGGGATGTTTTAGCTATTGCTGAGCAGGGCTCACACAGAGTCAAGGCCCTTTCTTCTTCTCACCCCACCAGCAAGTGGGCTGGGGGTGCACAAGAAGCTGGGAGGGGACACAGCTGGGACAGCTGACCCCAACCGACCAAAGGGATATGCCATACTGTATGACATTATGCTTAGCATATAAAGCTGGGGGAAGAAGAAGCAAGGGGAGGACTTTCAGAGGGATGACCTTTTGTCTTCCCATATGACTGTTCAGTGTGATGGAGCCCTGCTTTCCTGGAGATGGCTGAACACCTGCCTACCAATGGGAAGCAGTGAATTAATTTCTTGTTTTGCTTTTCTTGCATGCCCAGCTTTTGCTTTACCTACTAAACTGTCTTTATCTCAGCCCACAAATTTTCTCACTTTTACCCTTCTGATTCTCTTCCCCATCTCACTGGGCTGCGGAGTGAGCGAGCAGCTGTATGGTGGTTATTGCCAGCTGAGGTTAAACCATGACAGTCCTTTTTTGTGCCAGTGTGGGACCTTGACTCTGATTCTTTCTACTAGGAAGAAAATTAAGTCTACCCCAGCCAAGACCAGCACACTTTTCTTTCCCGGTGTTAGGTAATGGAGCTGCTGCAATTACTAAAATTCCCAGAAAGAAACCTAAACAAATCATACTATATAGTTAAAATGTCTAAAGACAGCTTTTCATTGATAGAACTAAACTTTTATCAGTGGCATTGCCACAGTCCACAGTGGAACTTCTGGTGTTTTTTGAAACTGTTTGCTCTGTTTGCTCTCAGACCATACTCAGCTGCAAAATATATTTTGGATCTGAGACATGCTGTTTCTCACTCTTGCCACTAAGAAATCCAAGTAGCAGCAATGCGTTAAGGATTACATCCTGTTGTGTCCTTGTAGTTTAGAAGAAAGCCACCAGACAGCCTTTTGTTAAACACCTGGTGGGCTGAGGCAAGGACAGGGAGGGTTTCACTCACCACTTAGGGTCAGAGGCAAGAAACCGACAGGACCTGGGGAAAAACAAAAAATAAAAACAATCTAGTAACTATTTACAATCAAAAACAAGAAGCAAGATAATCAGAGAGAGAACGACGTCTTAGAAAGGCACTTCTCCCCCACTCCTCCCTTCTTCCCAGGCCCAAAGGCTTTGTTCTGGACCTTCTTACCCCGGCGGTGCAGGGGGGGTAGGGAATGGGGGATGCAGTCAGTCCCCGCTCCTTCCTCCTCAGGGGAGGGCACCAGCATGGGGTCCCTTCTCACAGGAGAGTCACAAACTGCTCCAACGTGAGTCCTTCCCACACAGGGCCACAATCCCACGATGACTGCTCTACTCCGGTGTGGGTTTCTCCAAAATTCCAACGTGGAGTCCTCCACAGCTACATCTTCTGATGGACTGCACCCAGGGACAAACCGTGCATCACCGTGAGTCTTCACCACGCTGCAGGGGAAATTCCGGGGGTGCCTCCTTCCTTCTCTTCTCTGACCAGTGTGTCTGCGCAGTTGTCTCTCTCAAATCCTGCTTCTCTCTCCACCGCAGGTTTTCATCATCTCCCGAGGAAACGGACTCTCAGGTGAGCCATGGCAGAAGCTTGGGCTGTGGCAGGTGGGCTTGCAGAAGAAGGTGGGCAGGCAGCTGGATGGCCAGGCTGGCCCACCCAGGCCGGGCCCTACCCAGGGCCACACCAACTCCCATCTTCTGTGCCCCCTCTTCAATCTGTCATTGGCAGAGGTGCCGATGGGCTCAGCCCTGGCCTGGGGTGGGTCCCACCTGGAGCTGGGGAAACTTCCAGCAGTTTCTCACAGGGGCTGGATGGGTGGTACTCCTCCCCCCACCCCCCAGCTACCAAACCCTTGGAGCTGGGGGTGGGGGTGAACCCTTGGCAGTCACTGACAGGGGCCACCACTGCAGCCCCTCCCTTGCTGCCAGCGGAGCTGGAGTCACAGGAAACCTTCAGCAGCTGCTGACAGGAGCCATTGCTGTGGCCCCTCCCTGCTACCAGACAAACCCACCACCCAAAACCACAACAGTCCTGCAGTCACATTGCTCTTGGAGTCATTTTCTGAGCTAATAGCTCTGTAGCTGCTCACAGAAAACTAGAAGCTGACCCCAGAGCTTTTCCCCCTGTGTTTAAGGGAGATGCACCCCACACATTTCATGTGCACTGCAATTCTTTGCTGTTCTTTGCATTTCACTCATAATCATGCTCCTGACTTTTGCTCTTGAATCCTTACTGATATTCTTGAGACCTGCATTCTGGTCCTATATTGTTTCTCTTCCCACCCCAGTAAGTGGCACTTGTTTCAACCAGATCACCTCAGCCCTCCGCACACACAAGAACTTTCTTTGGTTCTTTTTATGTTTGTCAGTGGACACACTCTTGACCGACTACTTAATTTGTTAAATCCTTTGAAAGTTCTATCTTCCTGAGTTCAACATCTTCTTTGTTTACAATGAAAAACTGGGGTTTGCTGTGGCCTGTTCTGAACGGTCTATTGCTTGTTGAGAAATAGTAGGTGCAAATACTCTCCGCTATTAGGACGTGTATTGGTACGTAACCACTTTCAGTATCCATTGGATTGGGCTATACGCATCCTGGAATAATGCTTGTCAACAGCTAATAAGGAAAATACATGCAATACTTAGGGTTGATCTCAAGACACTATTATTAACCTTGCATATAAAATGAGAACTCTTCAAGTGCTTAACTTTTATGTTTCTTTCTCTAGAATGCTAAATATACTGGATTGGCTTTGCTTCATATTCAAGCAATATTGCCTTCCTGTATTTAAATTCCTGTGCTATGCAGAAAAATTAACAGTGATTTCTTCTAAAAGCTTAGCTAATTCTGTTTTTCTCCAGAATCTTTTTTAAAATTATGAACATAGTGGAATATTCCTCAATCACTTACTATCAAATAGTACATGATTCCTTCATTTCATAGCAAAGCAATGAAATTTGGCCGATGCCAAGACAACCGCTAGCTCAGGTGGTATATACCTGGGAATTTTCAGTACATCAGCTTCTAAGTGACAACTAGAAAGTGAAAATGCTAAAACAGGAAAATGCTGCAGCATCTCTGTATTTTTTTTTATTCACATGATTCACATTTAGTCTGAAATTTAAAGTGATCAATGCCCAGGAAGCACCTTTTTTAGAGTTTCTAGAACTGAGGGAATTGGGAGAGGCAAGAATTCTGTGAAGCTTCTGAAACCTCCTCTGAGTCAGTGAAAAAAAGAAAATTAAAACATTTCTGACTTTTACTCCATATACTGAGAAATGTTTACTTCAACAGGGTGCATCTTACAATATACAAATGAAGGTTTTGATTTTAATTTACTTTGTACCATCCAAAATCCTGTCTACCTCACTGCTTCTACTGCTAGTAAAATAATTTTAATTCGGAAAGCATCATATTGGATTTATACATTTATTGTGATGATGACATACCCAGCAGTGACAGACTCGATATAGATCTGCAACAAATTCTGAATGCACCCATTAATCCACACAAAAATGTCTGAATCATATTATCTTTTCTAGCAAATACAGAGCTTGACAACAATGTAATTATTAATTTAAAATACCTATCCTAGCTTGCATCTAGGTAAATGTGAAGAAAACGAAGGCCCTTGCTGTTTGTTGCTGGAGGAAAATCAGAATCAAGAAAGGCAACCCAATTCAGGAAAAATAACTGGTCAACTATTATTAGCTGTTCTTTGTAAATAAACCACAAGTTTTTCCAGCTATGCTTATCCTAGAATTCAATCACTCCTGAAATGACCTCTTACCAAAATAAGTAATTGCCAAAGCAACAAAACCAACAAGAAAACAAAAAAGCTGTTTAGTGGAAAATACAACATCTCTGTTTAGTTTCAGTGGCTTTCCCAACAACTTTGGGTGTTGATTTTTTGTCCTCCAAAATAAAAACTGATAATAAAGTTAGTCATTTCTCGATGCAATTCCACTTATTTCCAAATAAACAAATATTTATATATATATATTCTGAGGAATATAAAAACAATGTTATCTTTCTTTTATAGCAGAAGAACAAGAGAGGATGGTAACTCTTCTCTACCAGTTCTACATTCTGAATTCCTTTCTCTCAAGTTCCTTGATGTGCCATCTACTTATGTATAATCATAGCTAAATAAACAGCAACATGAAACTCTTCCTCTGACAAACTGATTATACCACATGCACTTGAAGTGTCACAGGACATTTTTCTATTTCTCTTCCTAATTCTTGATTCTCGTTAAACTACGTGGGCCCTGTTAATGACAAAAGGATATCCAGGATGGCTTCACTCATCAGAAAGCCAGGCAAAGGGCTCTTGCGTCGCCTCTCCTGATTAATTCTAGAATAGACCCTTGGCTGCCTAATCAATGTAGAACAAAAGACTTTCTCATATGAGTTATAATATAACTTTTAGGGAAAAATAATATAACTGAGATTAAAACATCTGTAGTGATGAAGAATCTGTAACAAAGACTGATGAGTAGTCCCAGTGCAGCCTGTGCCTTTCTTTTGTTCTATTATGTTTAACTTCAACATCTAGGCAATAAACAAGGAGCTCTAGTACTACAAAATATAAATTTCCCGTGGGAGAAATCTTAAATAAATTTAGGATTTGTACAAAGCTAAAGTCACCTGAGCTTCTCAGTACAGTGGTGTGTCTCACTACAGATTGGCTTTGCTGTCTTCAGACATCCAAAAGTTGGGCATTTAGAGTAAGTAAGCATCAAGACGACCCTAAACAGTCAATGGTGGGAGAAGAGTACGTGCAGGAAAACTGTACTGTCTACAGAGTAGTGCAGTTTTGTGACACAAACACCACATCTGAAGTCCATTTTTTTCACTCTCTTATTCTCCATAATTTTCTCATTAGTTTTGTCTATTTTTTTTTCATGTTTTGGACCATGTACTTCAGTACTGGTCCACAACTTTGCCAAATACAGTTGTAATATAACTTCCCTACAACCTCTTAATATTTCATTCTTTATCCATTTAGGAATTATAATGGTCCTCTTGCCTACAAGACAGTGCTGAAAGACCATATTTCAATGTAAACCAGTTAGCACTGGCCAGGATAGAGCACCTGAACTCTTAAACATGGTAAAATTTCTTCCCAACTGATGAGGTAGCATTTAGAAATATTAAAATGCCTGTTTCTTCCTCACACTCTTACTAAATTATTATATCATTCTATGTGAGTGACATGCCTTTACAGATTAACTGTATTAATTAACTGTCTTATAGTTGGAAAACAAGGAAGACCTCCACTTACATTTTATAAATGTCTTACTGGATCACACTGTGTTACGTGCTGCTCCTCTGTACAGTGGAAAGTGGCTTCTCATGTCTTACTTTTGGCTCCCCACAGAGGTTAAAGCAAGAGTTTCTCTAAATTATGCCATCATAACTTTTGCTGCTATTATCAGTGACCCATCAGGTGTGATATAGGAAAACTCTTATACTCATTTATTTCCCATTCCCAGATTGCATGAATTACATGATTACATTAATTCCTGCTCTCTGCTGATGGAGAGCTCTTCATAATGGGGATTTTCCACTAATTAGCCATTTTAAACTGTGTGTGCTGAAAAGTGACTTTTTAGAGCAGTTTCCAGCCTAGGATCTTTTCTCACAGGTGTCTCCAATTTTTACTTCTGTTCCATATTTTTACTTCCATTTTACCAACATAACTAGAGTCAAATACTCTATTTTTTCAATCAGAAAAATGTAGCTGTTGACACTTTCTCATTAAATCAAAGGTTAAAATTTATGGCATTTGGCTTTGTTGTAAAGGGATTTACAACAAAGCATATTTTAAGTTCAGATGAAGCTTTCTCCTGTAGGTTATCTGGTTGTAAGCTTCCTCTTTCACATGTTACATCAAAGTTCTACCTCCGCCTTGCCTAGCAATTAACTGGTATCTCACTTCTGTCTGAGTAGGGAAACAAGCCGCCCACCTCAGTGGGTCATCTGTTCTCTAGCAGCAC
The DNA here is from genome assembly GCA_013400615.1 of Syrrhaptes paradoxus. Lineage (NCBI taxonomy): Eukaryota > Metazoa > Chordata > Aves > Pterocliformes > Pteroclidae > Syrrhaptes > Syrrhaptes paradoxus. Next base: position 33,229 of record VZTO01026588.1, read on the forward strand.
AATGTGCTGGATGGGGCTGTTGTGATAATATTGCCAATGGTAGATATCTTGAAATCCTGGATCTTTAAAAGTGACACATGGGTAACTATACCTTACCCGAAAGCCATGGGGCAGAGCCCACAAAAATCCATAAACATCTCCTGTTTGTTCCAAAAGAAACCTTGAAACCTATGTATTCAACAACTATGATCTATGGTAATGCATGCAACCTGTTGTTTCCCACCTCTCTCCTTCATAATTTCTATCCACTACCCTACATTTGCAAAGGTTATAGGTGGGAGGCTGAGAGAATATTTGGGCTGTCTTCTGCTGTTCACTAGACATCCAGCATTGGCCACGGCAAGGGATGGGTTCCTGGGCTAAACTGACCTTTGGTTTGATTGCTTTTGTGTTTCCATGTTCCTGTAAGCCCAAAAATTCTGTGTGTACAAGTTGGCTTGTGACTGATAGATTCTTAGATTCCATCCATACCGATACGCCCCAGTCTGAGGTGCAAACTCTGTAATTGTTCCTGACCAGGTTGCTGTAATGCCAAGAACTGGGAGCAGGGAAGTCGTGCTGGAATACGGGAATGTGAGAAGATACGCTTGAAGATGGAATGATTACTGAGATAGGGAAAGGATGGGAGCTGCAGCCAGGTTTCAAAGACAGGGGACTAGGATGTAAGCCTCAGATGTGCCAGGATGTACATCTTCAGACTGGAAGGTAGGACATACGTGAGAAAATGGAAGACGGAGACACAGGCAGCAGGGCAGTAGGGAAGGCATGGCCCTTTTGCATGCAGAGTAGGATCCGGGATTCCTGAGTTAGCTAGTAAAGAAACAACATAAAATATTTGTTTATTTCTCCCTAATGATTGAGCTGCACAGGATTCACAGATGATAGCTGTCTCCTGCTTTTATTTGCTGTTGGCTCATGTCACCAGAATTTTTACTATAAACTCCTGAGTTTTTAACTTTTTGGATGAGGGCCAGGGATGTAAGTTTGCTTCAACAAGAAGGAATTTCTGATGGTTGTTTTCCTAGATTGCCTTTTTGGAAGTTACCTCCTAAAAGTAATTTGGCGAGTGTTAAGATTACAGAGACAAGAACATTAAAAAAGTAGAGATCACTCAAACTCAAGCTGCTTGTGAAAACTTAATTCAAACTCCTTGAATATATATACTACGATGCAGTCTTTTTTTTATGAGATCACACACTATTTTAACCACAGGCCATTCTTTCCTCCAGTACACAGGATACCTACTGTTCAGAGTGTGAAGTCATGAAGCAGCCCGTTGTTTGTATGACCCTTTCCTCATCTAGTACAAAAGCTACGCAGTGAAGTGACCGAGGCAGGAGGCTTCAAGAAGAAAAAGTTGGTTGTATGTTTTGGACAGAACAGTGTCTCCTGAACAACTGAATTCTCTCTTTGTCTCATTTTGATGAATCCTGCATGAGGCTGAAACTCATTTAATTCAGATTTGGGATAGGTGATGAGAGCTATGTATTTTTCACTTCCTAGGAACCCAGCCTCGTGCTCTGGAGACTTCTCAACTGCAAGTGAAGTTGATGCCATAGAATCATAGAATCATTAAGGTTGGAAAAGACCTCAACGATCATCAAGTCCAACCGTCAACCCATACCACCTAACTCACTAAACCCTGTCCCTAAGCACCACATCTACACGTATGTCAGATGTGATTGCCAAATGAAGTGTAAAAATAAATGCTATATCCTTGACAAATGTAGTCATCCAAAACAGGCAGGCAAAATAACACATATTTTTGACACAAATATAATTGCACTTTAGTTCTCTGTGTATAGAACGGGGATAAAGGGACTAATGTTTGTGAAGCTGTCATCTGCCAGGTATAGATGTCAAAAGAATCACAGAATATGCTGAGCTGGAAGGGACCCATGAAGATCATTGAGTCCAACTCCTGACTCCACACAGAGTAACTTAAGCCATATATCCAAGAGCATTGTCCAAACACTTCTTGAACACCAAAAGGCTTGGGGCCATGAGCACTTCCCTGAGGAGCTTGTTCCAGTGTCTGGCTACCCTCCCAGTGAAGAACTTTTTCCTAATATCCAATCTGAACTTACCCTGATGCAGCTTTAACCCATTCACTGACATCCTCTCACCAGACAGACACCAGAGAGAAGAGATCAGCACCTCCCTCCCCACTTTTCCTCATGATAAAGTTGTAGATGCCAATGAGATGACGGCTCAGCCTCCTCTTCTCTAAGCTGAACAAACCTTGTATCCTCAGACCCTCCTCAAAAGGCATGCCCTCTAGTCCCTTCACCATTTTTGTTGCCCTCCTTGGGATGCATTCTAATATTTTTATATCCTCCTTATGTTGTGGAGCCCAAAACTGCACACATTACTCAGGGTGAGGCCACATCAATGCTGAGTATATTGGGACAATCACTTCTTTTGAGCAGTTAGTTGTGCCATGTCTAATGCACCCCAGGATACAGCTCACCCTTTCGGCTACCAGGACACATCATTGACTCATACGGAGCTTGCCATCAACCAGAACCCCCAGATCCTTTTCTGCAGGGCTGTGCTTGCATTCCAGGCTGTTGTCCCCTAGTACATACATACACCCAGGATTACACCATCCCAAGGAAAATTTAATTAGAGCATGGAATGGTGTTTCTTTAAAAAAGCATGAACTGAATATCCTAACATGTGGATAAAACAAAATGTGAAGGGTATTCATGAATGTCATTCACCTTACACACTGAATGGGACAGAGGTGATACAAAAAAGGGGTATTAGTGCAATGGGGGAATATGACATAATGCATACACTCATATGTGCATTGCCAATTAATAACTAGTTCCAGGAGTGGAAAGCACAGGAGCAGGGCTGAAGGTGGGATCACAGAGTGGGGATTTTTGAGTCTGACTCAGCATACACTTACCAAGTGGGAGGAAGAGCTCCCTGTTTAGCTGAACACAGGCAGCAAGACTCAAGGATAGGAGATAGCAGCTCAAGGGAGTGGAGAGTATGGGAAGTATTTCTCAAAAGCCATGTAATGAATTGGCTGATTTTCATAGTTGGCTTTTTAGAAATGAACTGACGTCACATGGGCATGTAGGGAATGATGCATTTCCTAACCTGTAAGCATTTGACTTTGCAAACATACTATTGCTTAAATTACTTCTTCATGTATAACATATTTATTTATAATGGAGAGCGTAAGAATGGTTTAGAAAAAAATGAAGATATGTTTGTGAAAGAAGATTACACTTTTAGCATAAGAGCAAGAGATTGAAGAGACACTAGGAAGTTAAAAGGGAATGATGGACCTTGGGAGGACCACAGAAGTAGAGAGAAGACAACAACAGATTCAGAAGTGGGTGTGAGCATCCACCAGTGAGGGGACTGAACTTGAGTATCAAGCACTGGTTAATGCAATGAAGAAGGAAGAAAAAAAATTAGGTATGTGAAAAGGAGTCTGCAGTACGATGACAGATGTTTAAAGAACAAGAATTTTAGTTTTCTGAACACAAGTGAGTCTCATTTTGCAGCCATTCTAAAGGAAGAAATTTTAAGTTCAGTCAGGAGTCTTATGAGTCTCATCACACAATCATGTCTTCATGGAAAGTAGGGTTGGATCCTTCCCATTTGCAAGGCTCTGTGCACCACATATTTCGAGTCTCCTGGCAAGGGAGAGACTGTGCTGTTTAGCGTACTCTTCCATCGACCTTATAGTGTAATGAAGCCCTGGTGGAAAGATCCTGTAGTAAATTTCCTGACTGTGTCCTGCCCTAACTCATTTTTCGGAATGGCCTTTTAGCCCATAAAACAGCAATGCATTCATCCAGTCTGAAGGTAGTGATGACCACGACAGTCATCATCCAACAGGAAAGGACAAGTTGCCTAAAAAAGCAGGTTGTTCATTGCTAGAATAGGCTCAGACATTTTGAATGAAACTGAAGAAAAATGGCTTTGCTTTGAAAATGAAAAGATTTGAAAAAAAATACATTTTTTCCAGTCTTTGTCTATGAAGTATGTGTCAAAATATTGCCAAAACTGCCACCACAGTGATTTCCAGTACCATAATCTTATTATGATTTTTAATATGATTTTAATTAAATTTCCTACAAGAAATTTCTTAGAATGTTTTAAAACCTGACCAATTTTAAGCCTTATGCAACAGAATTCACTTCACAATTCCGTATTTTTCTTTTTTTCTCTCAGCCAGCTCATTCCTTTTCATGTATGTAGCATCACTGATTTATGCAGACTAGCAGTGCAGTTCCACAGATGGGATATACACTGTTCCGCTGTACGTCCCGCTGCACCCCCTTATCTAGCACCATCACTCATCTGACTCCACACACAGCAAGATCAGCGTGTTGATCCAACTGAAAATTGTCCATTTTTTAGCCATATGAATGCTCATGTCAACACAGAAAGGTGACAGAAATTGATAGGCAGTCACTGAGGAGTGGACTAGACTGCTACTTTTGGCAGCAGCTTTATCTTGCAGCAACTTGCCTGTGGTGAAACCACACACTAAACCTCACGGAGCCTGATCTTACTCGAGCTCCTCAGTACGAGAAATACCAGGAAAACAAAGGAATACCATATGCCAGATTTAATGGAAAGAAACAGAGTGTGTACTGTGTACTAAAGCCCTTTCTTTCAACACTTTCTCTACAGACCCCACAGGAAGAGATCTTTAAAATGGAAGTAGAAAGATCTTGTTTAGGAGGAGACTAGAAAAGGCTTGATTTACCAAATCCAGTACTTAGTTAATATTTGTGATCAAATAGTTTTTGAGATCCACTAATGAGAACCTAGAAGGAAATTGGGTTTAGAAAGAATAAGGGATTTTCTTTATATATATGAATACACACACAGATGCCTCTCCAAAGATAGGTTATGGTAAGATGAGAAGCTGGGTTCATACAACAACTCCCTCCGGCCATTCCAGCAGGAGTCATTCTGTCCTCCTCCAGGGTTCATGGTCTTCTGTGCTGCCTTTGTGGGGACTTTGGTACCTGTCTTGACACAGTTAAGTCACTTAACTCACTAAGGTGGCAAAAAGCTATATGCTTTTTTTTTTCTTCCCTTAATTGGTTTAGTAAGTTGGAGAACATGTTATTAATGGTGGCAAGGCCTCATATAGCTGAATGTCATAGCTGACAGCTTTTCACAGCAAAATGTCACTAAACCAACATGAAATGAGGCTATTTTAGACTTGGACTTACAGCTTGAGGACAGTATAGAAAAGCTAGTTGTAGAGAATTATCCTAAAGTTGATTTGGTGTAGATTGCGTGGAAAGAAAACAAAAGCAGGTCTGTATCTAAGCCTCTTGATTTCAGAAGGCAAATTTTGGTAGAGGAAGGGACCTAGTTAATCAAGTCAACTGAACTGAGGAGGTCAGGAGTTTGAAATGGAAATGGTTTGCTGTTTCAAGGGGCAGATGTGAACGCCATGCATAAATAAGGATAATTGAGAATAAGTAGAGAGCTTTTCAGGGAAATAGGGAGTGACTAGCAAAAAAGCTTTGCTACACATCGAGAAGCACAATACGATGATATTTTCCAGAGCAGGAGGGAAATAGCAGCAAGTAGCACTGAACCAGAGAGTGTCAAATTGGAGAGTGTCTGCTAGTGGATTTCTTTGGGAGTTATTCTTGGGATTGATCTTATTCTTTGGCAAAGAAGAGAAAATAAGCTTATTGCATTGGCTGGTTTCATAAAACTAGGCAGCAGCATCAACACAGCTGCAGTGGGATGTCATATGGAAAAACAATGAATGACCTTGATGATGGAACTAATGGAAACAAAACAAACTGCTATAATACAAAATGCAAGGTCATGCACTTGGAGGCTAATAAAAATTCTGCTGTTAATGGAGAACTTTCCCAGTAGATGAGTGGTGTAAAAAAGAACATAGGCACTACTAGAATAGCTGGTGTTTATCTAATGTAGTTGTGCAAAAGGCAACTGCATACCCAAGACTGTGATATCTCATGGAGATATGGAAGTACTAGTGTACTGTACAACGTAGCAGTTCAATTTGAAATGGAATATTAACATATAGCAGTTCAATTCAAAATGGAATATTATGGGAATTTGAACCCACATTCAAGACATATGAGCTCAGAGTGGGACAGGTGGCAATAAAGGCTAGTAGTATGACCAGTGGAATGAAGATCTCTTGAGCAAGAAGAGACTAAAAGATCTTTGTTTAGTCTAGCAAAAGAAAGGCTGAGAGGGAATATGATTACTGTCTATAAATATATCAGGGGTAAACACCAGGGAGGGAGAAGAGCTATTTAAGCCAAAGGACGAATACTGGCACAAAAGCAAATGGATTCTTGAATAAATTTAGTCTGGAAATTAGAAGAGGGTTTCTAACCACCAAAACAATGAAGTTCTGGAACAGATTTGCAACAGGAGTAGGGGGTAAACATATCAAACTACCATTAAGATGGAGCTTGAAAAGTTTCTGGAGGGGATTATATGACACAGTTTCCTGTAATAGCAAGAAACTGGACTCAGTGACCTAGGGAGACTCTTCCAGTCTTAAGGTCCTGTATTCTGTTTTGCACTGTCACTTCTTCTCCACGAAGACAAGAGATTTATCCAACTAAAACCCTCAAATGTTTAAAAACTACTAAGAATTACATTGTAAGTAAAAATAATGTTGGTTATTGTAAACTCACTGCAAGTAATTTCAGACTAACACTTTACTGAGTATTACATTCTTAGTCTTTACTGTATCGGAATGTCTTCTGCAGAGAGGTTGCCCAGTTTAGAACATAAGTTATTCTTTGCTTTTTCAAAACTGAAATATGGGATGTGGCATAAAGGTCATTTGAAGACATACTATATCATGCAATGAATAGTAATCTTATAGGATAGTGTATATTGGCTCATGATTGGACCTTTTGAAAGATCACTTTTGCTTAAATAAGATGCAAATTAAACAGCTGAATGCAATTTATTTACAGATACATGTTGATTTGTTTATAAATATTACGAAAAGTATATGTAGTTCAACAACCACAATGAAAACCACAGGTAACGTTTTGTAGAAAGCAATTTTTTTCACTTTTTTTTACAGTATGGGTTCTGTTATGTACAGTACCAACATATACACACATGGTACCTTTTCATCAAGAGCTCTAGTCTATAATGAATAGCTGCAACGCCTAATGAAACTCAAAAATCAGAACACCAACAGATGGAATAGTATATAATAAAAACAAAATTATCAAGGTGTTACTGATCATATGTGTTTTAAGATTCTACGTTTTTTGGTTTGGTTTGGTTTGACTTTTTAATCTGTTTCCTTCTACTAGTATTTCTTGAATTTGTGTTGGGCAACCAACAAGTAGACCAGTATTCCATTATTCCCTGACCATGAAAACACATTTTTCATCAACCAGTACAGTTTGTCCACATTTTTCTTTTTTGTGATGGCCAAGGGGACTCGAGGCTAATTTAGACAAAGAAGTAAGATTAAGGACAGAAGAGAAATATTGGCAGAAATGTTAGGGGAAGGAAGAGAAAATAATAAGATAAAGTGGTGTAAGGCAGAGATTACAAATTTTGTGGGGTGGGGCAGTATGGAACCCAACAATGACCTGAAAGAAAGTTTGGGGTCACGTACTTTACAAAGGATTACACTCCATTTTCATTTCCACAGGTGGTGGAAACACACAGACATTTCTATAAATGTAAGTTTCATCTGCATTCCAAGCACAATTTTTTTTCCAAACCAATCTTCAAATCAGTTGTAATAAACCGTGTTCTAAAAGGTTTTGTGAACACCTACTTTGCAAGTGTTACATATATGAAGTAGTGAAAGACATCTTGGTCAAGTATTTCTTCTTCATTCCTCAGAACTCTGTCCTAGACACCTCGACAATTAGATTGATGTAAACCTAAACAGTGTTCAGGCTGAAGAAGTCCATCAGTCAAACAAATATATTTCCTTCTAATTCCGGAACAAATGATGCTACTCCTTATCATATATAAATATTGCTGATAGCAGGAGGTACCTTTAAACTATGTTCATTCAATTCCTACAATATACTATGCATCACTTGAATGTTGGCTTGGTAGTGTTCCTAAGATTCCTGCTCAAACATAAACTCTTTAAAATATATCAGATCACTCCTTCTCAGTTCAAATAGTTGACGGCTTTTTGACACAATTTTACTCCATAACAAATAGAAGGATGTCACTCTTCTTGTAAGTCATCGAGCATACTTTTGGTTCAACTTTGTTGAATTTATCTACTGCCAGTCAATACATTTGACATTTTTCAGTGAAGTTGCTGACATCAGTCCTGTCCACGAAAGCAATGGTGTGCAGCCTATAAATACATCAGTTTCAGATCTCTGGTGTTCATGAGGAGATTTTACTGCTTAGTGTTTGACCTAATGCTAACTCTTTCAAACCATAAAAAAAGAAGTACTAGATCTGGATTATTATTAAAAATAATTACAGATGAAGAGCAATTTACATAGATGTCTGAACATCTTCCTCCTTTCTCCTGATGTTGGTGGAAAAAATTATGCAAAAGTCATGTTGTATTTCATTATCTTTGTCTACATTTTAAGATACAAGTTCAAAAATAGGGTTACATGTCTATAGGAGAACAAAGGTTCTCTGGAGTTACTGACTTTTATATATAAATATATTTCAGTACAGTTCCAAAATTGCAAAAAAAAAATTAAAATTTGTTTGAACAGTATAATCTGAAACGTTTATGAAAATGGGTCTATTGCTACATTGCTACATAAAAGTCCTAGATAACACTGTTAAACAATGTCTACTGCTTGGGCAGTGGCATGAGGAAGGTGCTCTTTGTGATAGGTTTCACTTAACTTGTTCTAAATTAGAAAACCACTCATTGTCTACTCTCCATCTGTGGAAGCATCAATGCTCTTCAAAACAGGTGTTTAAGTCTTCTTGAATTTCTTTCTGAACTTCATCAGAAGTTAAATGTTTATGGATAAGCACTGTTGCAGAACAAAAGATGTCTTCCAGAGATGTGCAACTGGAAAGGTTGGAAAATGTGGAGGATGACTTAATGTGGTTTTGACTTTTACCAACCCAGAAGATACTAAAGGCTAATAATGGAAATGGTCAGCAGCCAGCTGACCTGAGCATATGAGATTCAATGTTGAAATTTCAACAGCTGTCTAGTTACTGTGAACATATGAATTAGTGGGATAGTGTGATACTGTAGAACAAACTTCATGGGTTTGCAGAGCAGCTTTGAGGAGACCTTCAAAATGGGTAGTGATCAATCTCCATGGTGCTTCCTTCCTTGGCAGTAGCTGTGTTAGAGCTGTTTCTCCGTCAGGTCACCTCTGTCTTTAGAGCCACGAGCAATGGCAGTGCAAGCTGCCACCAGTCCTGGGGGAACTCCCTCTCCCCACACCAAGAAGCCCTTCCAAGCTTCATCTGATGGCTAGGATAGCATGAAAAAAAACCCAGTAATTCCCATCAACAACATGCAGTAACAGTGTTGGAGAGGATTTTGGCTTGCGTTGTTGACTGAAATCTGTGTCTCTTCCCTCAGGATGAAATATTAGATGTTATCGTTGTGACAATAGCAGATAGAAAATCTCACACACGAGAATTATTAACCAAACACATCAAGGGTGATGGAAGAAGCAGCCAGCCCTGATGGGACTTCTGCACCGGAGAGCAAGGCTGGCCCACGGCTCCCCAGGCTGGTCCCGCGGGAGGCTCCCAGCTCCGCGCGGCAAATGGCGCCAGCGGCTGGAGCCCTCTCCAGGGCGCTCTGCTCCGTGGGGCTGACACGGGTTGATCCCGCCGGGAGGAGGCAGGGCGGGTACTGGCTCGCTCTCCCTCTTGTGGGCAGAGAACGATGAGTAAATGGGGTAGAGCGGGACTGGCGCGCAAGGCGGGAGGCTGAGCTCCCCAGGTCTTCGAAGGAGCGGGCGCCAGTGCCATGGCCAGCGCGGGGGGAAGGAGCCGCGCAAGGGAAGGGCGCATCCTCCATTTTGGCGGAGGGCGGGCGGAGAGCTTGGCTCCCGGCGCCTGGTCCCCGTCGCCGCCCCGGGCACTTCTCCCCACCCCGCGGCATTGCCGGGGGCACCCAGCTGCTCTTCCCGGGGGGAGCCAGGCAGAGGCGCTTCAAGTGGACGCCCCGCTGCGCCCCACGTTGGTTCGAATTGGTCCCAAGCTCCCCGTAGCAGCTTCCGACAAAATGGAGGACGCCACCACTGCTACCAGCACCACCACCACCACCAGCAGCTCCTCCAGGAGCCATGTCGGAGGCTGACATGGCGCCCTCCCCCGCAGCGGGTGGGAGCAGGAGGGCATCCGAGGGCGGGAGCGGCGCGGAGGCGCTGTTCGGCGGGACAAGCTGCGGGGGCGCCGGCGAGGCGCCCTCCCTGGGCTACGTGCGCTCTCTCCCTTTCCCTTGTGGGAGCGCTTCCATTATCCACGCGCCGTCCCTCATGGAAATGGCCCCAGGTTCAAATCCCCGCGGGGGGAAAGAGACGGGTGACACCTCTCGGAGGGCCACGGAGGAGTCTTGGCAGCCCGATCGCTAGGCGGCGGGGGGTGGAAAGGGAGAGGTGAGCCCGCGCCCCAGGGACAGGGCTGTGGCGCCCACAGGGACCCAGTGCAAGGCTGGGACGGGCAGCGCAACCTCCCCGCCGGCGGAGCGCGGCCGGCTCAGCCCAAGGGCAGCGCAAACTTCTGTAAGTTACCGCTTTCAAAGGGCTGCGCAGGGAGCGTGAGCGCAGCCCTCGGGCGCCGGCAACGAGCCGGTGGGCAGCGATCCGGGTTCCTCAAACCCGATGGATCAAAGTGGGAAGAACCCCAGGCATGGCCAGGAGGAAGATTGGCAGTTTATAGGGTCAACCGGCTGCGGGCGGCTCTGATGGATGGGCGGCCCACCCACTCTGCTAGCCCAGCGCGAGAGCCCGCCCTCTGGGGGAGCCAATGGCGGGGCAGGGAGGCGGATCTCCCCCGAGCTCGCTTGGCCCGGTTCCTCCTCCCCTTCGCTAGCAGCTGCGCTTCGCCCGGGACTGGACCGAGTTAGAGTTGAGCCGCCGGAGGAGTAGCGCCGAGTGTGTGCGTCCCTCGCGGGGGGAGGGGGAGGAAGGGGGGTCCGTGCCTGCGAGCGGTGGGGAGCCGGGTGAGGTGGGGTGCGGGGTGCTGCGCCTCAGGGACGGGCTGGAGGGCCGTTGGCGGCGCGGATCTGCCCCCAGGGCGGGGATGGGAGAGCAGCCGCCGCGCCTCCGAGCTACCCGTGCTAAGTGCCCCACGGTGTAGTCGCCGCCGCGCCGCCACCTCTGGCGGTGGTGGAGAGGGCACGGGCAGCACCGGGGGCAGCCTCGTGGATAAACCATCGTGGCCCAGAGGTGGGCGACGGGGGCGCCCGGGGCCAGCCCTGAGGGGGGGCAGGGGCATTTGGGGGAAGGGCCGGGTCTGTTTTAGCACCGCCTATTTTAACTCCCTCCCTCCCTTCCGCGCCGGGCCCTCCGCTGTTGTTCTGCCCCGGTGCCTCCCCCACCCACCGCCCTCGCCGCCCCCCCGCGGGTGCCTCCCTCCCCTGCCCGGCGCGGCGCTGCGCGGATCCTGCCGCCGTCGCTGCTCCCCTCCTGTATTGTTTGGCTGGGTCTCTCTAATGGCGGACAGGAGGCGGCAGTGCTGCTGGCCGACTGCAGGGGGGCAAACCGGAGACCGGGGGCAACTGCCGCGGGAGCGTGCGGGGGGCCGAGGCGCTCGCCCGGCGCTGAGGCGCCGCAGCTGAGGGCCCTGCGACCCCCCGGGGCGCCGGTTCAGGGCCGCTTAGTCAAGTTAGCAGGTAACGCTTGCTCCCCGCCGTGGGTGCTGCTGCTGCCTTTACCCCCGCGCTCCCGCGGTGAAGCCTCCGGTGCAGCTGCTGCGCCCGGGGCGGCTCCTTGTCCCCCGCTCCTTCATCGGGGACAGGCGGAGTGGCTGTGCTTGAGGAGCACCCCACCGGCCCGGGGGAGGGCAGTGTTTGTTTACTGGAAGGGAAGTGGTGGGCGATGCAGGCGGTACCTGCCCTGGCGAAGGAAACGCTGCTTGGGGGCGCTGTCCGCCCCTCGCTGCCCCACGCTAACCCCGTGTCTTTCCTTTAGGTTCCAGCCCAGTTTGGTGCAGCCCTGGCAGAGACCAACAAGGAGAGGGAGCTCCATTGTGAGTGCTATTTATGTATCTGTTTCAGACCTGCTTTAGGGAGGGCTTGACCCACCCCCCCATCTTCTCCGGGGGCAGGGGTAGAAGGAGGGGCCTCCACGGTTGGGCGGGGAAATTCCTGGGTCCAGCAGCTGCTGCCCTGGGGCAAAGCCCCAGTAATGGCTGTGAGGCAGCCTGTCCTCGGGGTTGGCGCTGCTGCTGCAGACATTGCTCCTGCAATACCAGCTCCAGCAAGCAGACGACGGGCTGCTGCCGCTGCTCACGTTACCCGGGTCAGGTGGGAGGGGGAGGGCATGTTTCGGGTGCCCTCTAGAGTTTTAGAGCGTGTATTAAAATCCGTGACGGAACACCTTTAGCCATCTCTAATTTTTTTTACCCTGCTTCTCCAGTCCTGTGTCCTGCATATATTGAAGCTAAGAAGAGGAATGGGTGGTTTAAAATAACCCAGCAATTTGTGGAGTGTACTCTAGCCTCTCTCCTTTGTGCTGGTTCTTTACACCCACAGACTTGCTTGGGTGATTTTGTTGGGTGCCTTTGCTGGTTGGTGTGCCTTGGCAGGGCTTGGCTTCTAAGCCGTCTGTTTTGCCCCTTCCTCAAAAAGCGAGGTCACTGGAAAAACCCCACAACTTCTTAATAGTGATAGTTTTTGGTGTTTCATTTGTGTGGGATTTTCAGAGCAGATTGTGGTCTCTGTGGGGTGTTAGGTTGGCTAAGGAGAGGCTGATTACCAGTCCCTGTCTGTAGCACTGGGGTGTAATTTAACTCTGGTTTGCGCCCCTTTCAATAAGGATGGGTTTTCTTGCTGCACAGGGGATTCTGAAATCGCAAAGTAGTGCAGCACCGCAGAAATGGGGAGCATGGGGAGAGGTTTTGGGAGCTCTTGAGTTGGGATGTGGCCGCCATCCGTGGGCTGTCGCCGCTAGAGGCCGCCACGAAGAGCGTGGCTGGCCAGCAGGTCTGGAGGGTAACGTGCAGCCAGAGAACAAAACAAAAAGGCTGCGCCTGTCTTGTGCTCTGGGTTCTTCACTTGGGTACGGGAAGGATTCTGTGGTTGTAGTCTTCTCCATTGCTTCTGTCTTGAAACATTTTTTTAGTTTTTTTCCTCCCTTGCCATTCTACATAGTAGATTTCCCAGACTGGCACAGCTTGCAACTTTGTCACTTTTTCGTGGCTTACATTTACAAAGAATAAGTGGTTCTTTGCAAAACCTCACTGCTTAGGAGGAAGGCATCAGATTTGGATTTATTCTGAGCTTCTAAAATTGCCAACCTCATGAAAGGCACTTAGGTTTATATGGCCTGTTATCATTATTAAAGTGGTCTGTTCTAAACCTTGTCTCACTACTGTAGTTTTTAAATTTTAATTATAATTTTTAAAGTCTTATTGTGTCTTGGATGTAAGGCTACTATCTAATTTTATTTCTTGCTTGTTATACGTTCCAATCTAACAGCTCTTCTGCTTTTTCTGATGCTTCTTCATGTTAAAAGTTACTACTAGGAGTGATCAAGGCAAAGAATGCTTTGGAAGGAGGAAGGCTGTTGTGTTTGGAGGGGAGTGAAAAAGGATGTGTACTGGAGCTGGTTTGAAAAAATTATTGCAGCTTTGTGTGGCTGCCTGTGAAAAGATGAGAGTACTGCCAAGAACAGCTGTATAGCTAAGATTCAGTAAACCTCAATAAGCAGTTGCCAGCTGGTTTGCGAATTACACTAAAGCATCTTGCACAAAAGCATCCTACTAGATGGCATGTTGTCCTCCTCCAGCTGTGCTGGTGGCGGTACAGCCTTTTCCCTAGTGCATGACTGGAAGTAAAAAGTGTATCCTATGGCACATGATAGGCCAGGCTGTTGCGTGAGGGAATGTATTTGGTGCTTACTGCTGCAAGGTCAGCTCTAGGAATCAAACTCCTCAGCCTCAATTTGTGAAATTAAGGTGATAATGGGACATTATTAGGTAGTTAAACTAAATAACTTGTTTTGATAAAAGGCTGTCTTAATTACAGTAATAAATTTGCTTTATATTGTTATTAATTCTCTTTGATCCCAAATATATAATTGCATTCTACTGTTGCTTACCGTGGAATAATATGCTAAGAGGGATTGCATCATCAAGAATGTACCAATGGCAGTAAAAAAGTGAAAACAAGTTTCTTTGACTTCTATAGAGCTTGTTCAAGTATATGGAGAGGTGTGGGACCAAGACTAGTATAAACTCTTTCAGATTTTTGCAGGTTTTCTTTATTTTTGTCCATCAGCACCACAAACAGTCTTGCATTGTTACAATAACTTTCATTTTGGTTTTGAGGACTAAATACAGAATTACTGAAGTTCTGACGTCTTGTGTTAGAGTTTGCAACCAATTTATATACTCCGCAACAAAAGCAGAATGAGGAGTTACATGAAGAATTTATATCAAGTATTGTTACTAATGGAAATAATAATGGAAAATCCACTGTTCATGGAGAACTGTTATTTTTTCCGGAAGACATGTACATCACAAATAAGAATGAACTCATCCTAGCTGTGGAAAGGGATTGAAATTTGAAGTTCAAAAGACCAGTAAGCTGTCCCTCTGAGAAGTTTGAGGTAATACTTGCCTCATAAGGCTCTTAAAGCCTTGTATGCTACAGGAGTTTTTTTTTGTCTGCATAACTCAACAGTTGAAAGCACTTTTTTTTTGCGACTTCTTTTTAACTTCATCTTCGTTTCAGTGATTTAATCCTACCAGGTTAATGCTCCAGGAGAATAATTGGGTTTCTGAGAGATTAGAGTTCAGAGGAGACTTAGCTTTTCTTTCATACCTGTAGCATACCCTACATGCTGCTGGCAAGTATGGCTGGCAGTACCTGCTAACTTGGTATATGAATGATCTGCTCAGTTTAGGTGCTAGTATTAAAATGCTTCATTTTGGACCAAGATTTGTAAGTTTGTCAGATAGTGTTTTGTACTTCTGAAAGAAACTTTAGGTAGAAGGGAGCAGTGTGAGACTTCTGGAAAGTAGTTGTATGGTATGTCCTCTTTAGTTAACACTTAGACGATATGCATTTTATGTCATGGTTTTCCAGCTGTACAATGGCCTCCAGCTCCTGTTTGCTGCCCGTGCTGTGTGCCATTGTTGGTGTAGATGCTCTTCAGTTGGGCTGTTGATCCTGCTGTCTTTTTTGGGGGAGAAGCCTGAATTCTTATGTGACTGCTCTCAGGTGCTTTTGTTGTTTCTAGTGCATCGTCAAGCCGTGTGTCCTTGCTGCTGCGTGGATGTCCATCCATTGCCCTCACTGAGATGCCTAAGGAGCATTCATTGCTGCTCTGGTTGGGTTGACTGAACATGAGCCAGCTGTGTGTCCAGGTGGCCAAGAAGGCTGATAGCATCCTGGCTTGTATCAGAAATAGTATGACCAGTGGGGCTAGGGAAGTGATTGTGTCCCTGTACTCGGCACTGGTGAGGCTGCACCTCAAATATAGTGTTCAGTTTTGGGCCTCAGACATTGAGGTGCTGGAGTGTGTCCAAAGAGGAGCAACGAAGCTGGTGAAGGGTCTAGAGAACAAGTCCTGTGAGGAGTGACTGAGGGAACTGGGGTTGTTTAGTCTGGAGAAAAGGAGGCTGAGGGGAGACCTTATTGATTGCTCTCTACAACTACCTGAAAGGAGGTTGTAGTGAGGTGGATGTTGGTTCTTTCTCCCAAGTAATAAGTGATAGGATCAGAGGAGATGGCCTCAAGTTGTGCCGGGGAAGTTTAGATTGTGTGTTAGGAAAAATTTCTTCACTGAAAGGGCTGTCAGGCATTGGAAGAGGCTTCCCAGGGAAGTGGTTGAGTCACCATCCTTGGAGGTATTTAAAAGATGTGTAGATGTGGTGCTTAGGGACATGGTTTAGTGGTGGACTTGGCAGGTTAACAGTTGGACTCGGAGATTTTAAGGGTCTTTTCTAACCTAAATGATTTTATGATTTGAACTCCACTTATTTTTGCTTAAATGGTTTTGGCAATTTAAGGCTTTTGTATTCTGTGAGCTTCCAGAAATTATCAGTTTTAAGACAAAAACCGTATTTGTTCAGTGAAACTCTGTGCCACTAGAGTTCAGTAGGATTCACACACAAAATTTGATTATATATCTGTATGAATGACAACATTAACCGTTGTATTAGATGAGATCAAGGACTGTCCTTTATAGATAGGTTAGATCATAACTGTCCACTGAGGGATTCTCATGCCTTCGCCTTAAGTATCTTGTGGATTGAACATGTCAGTGATGAAAGTTGTCTTCTACTTCAGTTTGCTATTAGAGCAAAATTATTTAAATCAATGTTTATAATATAGATGACAAACTCAGATTTTACTAGTCCAACAAAATTAGCAAAAATTACTCAGTTTTGTGGTTAATGGAGAGTCTCCATTGACTTGATTGCTACCAAGGTATTGTTTAGACTGCTCTGTGTTCAGAGGTTATTTACGCTTTGTAAGTTTATCTTAATGCTTAAGCACTCCATCTTTCTCTGCGTTTCCCAAGCTTTTTGGAGCTCACTTCATCATAACTTCCTTCTCTGCCCATTCCACCATCAGCCACTGGAGAATAATCTGATGAGGGTGTGAAGGATTCATCACTGGAGCAGGGACACAGAAGGGAGTGTTCAGTGCTCTGAACAGGGTAGGTGCAGTACTGGCTGGAAACGTACTCGGGCATTACTAATGCTCTCCCCAACCATATTGAGTGTCGGTGGCACAAGAGAGTTGTGGTGGTTTTTTTTATTTGCTCTGTTAAGTTTGTCTCAGATAAGACTATTTAATCATGCATTGCTGTGGTGCAGAAATTAACAGTTTTAGAACTCTAGGATACTTAACACAGCTTTACCTAAAATAAGTGAATTAGGCATTCTGTACTAACTGTACATTAAGGTTCATAAGCTTCTTTACTCTTAAAAAGGCTATCTGAATCCTTCAGTTTGTAACACTATAACTTATAAAAGCCATAATACTGAAATTTGTGTACCTAGACTGTCAAGGCATAGTCCCTGCTCATTAGTTTTAGTACTTGGTGACACATGCTGAGCAGGATGCCGTCTTAATTCCACCTTTTCCCCTGTTTAATTGTGAAAAGTAGTGATGTACTCTTGGTCGCACACTGTTAACTGATAGGACAAGAACTGCTTTAAGTACTTGTACTGTCGCTCACCCATGTAAGTCTTGGGGGGTCAGCAAAGAAAGTCGATCATTAGGAGAGGACAGTGGCATTTTGGAGGAGTTCGTATTAGTTACCTCAGTTCTTTTGTTGTGAAAGATGGCATTGAAGAAGATGGTAAAATTGGGCATAACCCATAGGGTAAGTATGTGCACAGTTTTCTAGTTTAGGCCTGTTGTGGCTCATAGTCACTCTTAGAAATGTGGACCTGTTTGTTTTCCTCCTGCAGAGTTTTGTTGGAAGCATATTGGCATCTTGTGTTCCTTTAGACTCTTCTGTCCAATGTAACAGTACTGAACTTTAAACAAAAGCCCACTCACTATGCAACTATCCCCCTCCCTGCCCCTCTCCCACTCTGCCCCCCGGTGAAAAGCTTACTTCTTCTTGGAGTTCCTTTTCTTTAGATCCCTGTAAGACCTCTCCAGTTTGGCATTTACCCCTAGTACTATATGGAATTTCTTCAAAAGTTATTTTTTTAATCTCATTCATAAACTCAGCTATCATCTCTGTATTGATGACCTTCAAGTATCTCTTCTGGACTTGCTGCCTTCTGTACCAGTTCAGTCTCAGTGTTTGCTTCTGACTTCTCTTTGTAGATGTCTGACCTTTAGCTCAGGCTGCCATTGCAAACGCTATCTTTTTTTCCCCAAAGGAAAACTCTTCAGGCTGTCTGTCACTTGTGGACAGCATTTTCATGAGATCTTTGGTTTAAGCCTGTAATCTCACCCTTGTTCTAGACACAGCACGTGCTACTCTTCTAACAGACTGCAGGGGTCTTCCACATAGTAAGCTTTCTCTTAATTGATAATAAAAAAATTAAGTAGTTATTGTGTTAATAAATCACGTGACTAAATCTCTTACCTTGCCTTTGATCTGTGTATCTTGTTTGACAGTTTTTCTTGTGGTTGTTGTAAAATAGATCCTGCTCTGTTGATACGGATTCAGAATCCTGAACGTTCAAGAGTACTTTCATTGTATTCTGCTTTGAATATCAGGTCTTTTTGCATCTTACATTTTATGGTTGTAAAAGTAACAGGTTACTTGCCTTTAATTTAAAGTTGAGATTTAGCTGTGAAGGATATTATCTATCTTTATGTTGTTGTTAATGAGATTTTAAGTGCTGTTTAGAAAGTGGCATCGTGGGCAGTTAAATGCTTTTATTCATTCTCCTGTATGCTCCTCGTGCTTGGAGAAGTTCCCTGTGTCCACCCTTTAAAGCAGTTGCAACCTGGTAATGCAAAAGAAGCTAACTTTAGGAAACAAAGCCTACTAAAACAAAACCAAACCACCACCTTTCCTGTCACACTAGAACTCAGGTACACCATCCTTAGAACAAGAACTAATTCTAACTGTTGTTTATGGTGGTTGTGTTTTCCTTTTTGTCTCTCTCCATCTGTTGTCCCTTATGTTTAGGTTGTTTGCTCTTTGAACAGTCTTATTCTGTGTTTGTACAGTGGGTAACATAATGTGGTCCGTGATTTTGGCTCCTAGGAGCCTGTATTAAGAGTTGCAATATATGGGTGTGGTATCAGTGTCTTTTTTTTCCTCTTTTTTTTTTTTTAATGTGCGTGTGGAAAGAGGAAGACCACCTAGTGTTCTGTTATACCTGAAATAATGTCATCATTTTGTTGGAGCAAGAATTGGTGATTAATATACCAACCTATATACATTTAAGAATTCTTGCTAAGCTGGAAGAGTTTACCAGGCTTTTTTTTTAATTAATAGCTGATATTTCTGTGTGCTTGGGCTCTAGGAGGGCTTGTTTTGCGTGTGGTGGTTGTGTTATTTTTGAAAAATCTTCATCCAGAAGGTGAAGCTTTGTTCTGGTAGATGGTGCCTTATTAAAGAAGCCAAGTAGTATCTAAAAGGGCAGGTAAGAAATTATCTGTGATACATGTAATAAAAAATAATTACAGTTTAGAAGTGACAGAAAATGGAGAGAGTAACAAAGGTTGGTTGGTTGTTTTTTACCAGATACGTATGTTGGATATGTTTGTTGCCATTGTCGCTGAGTTTGGCCATCATTATGTACACTTCTATCCAAAGAATTAAAAAATAGAAATACTGAGATGGTCTGACTAATGTTGTTTATAGTACAGAAATTATGATCTGAACTAAGTCCAGCATTTTTTAATAATCAAAAAGAATTGGAGAGTTTGGAGAAGGCCTACAAGAATTACTTAAGAAGGAGTGGAAAATATGCTTTCTATTAACAGATTTTAGAAACTCAGTCTATTAGTCTATTAAAAGAGAATAGATTAGGGTGTAACTTAATCCTGATCTAGGAGAGGCTATGTGCCCAATAACATATTAGATAATTGGGTGTTTCCCCACCCCCCAATGTTAAAGGCTTGATTTCTGAGTGCTGATTTTTGCCTGAGCAATACAGATTCAGACAGGGAGCAGTGTGTAGCCTTTCAGCAGGTAGGATAACTAAGTATTGGGTTAACTAAGAGTTGGAATAACCTACTGAGGCATCACTTTCTTCTTTTTAGGCGAAAGTTTAGAGAGGATTTGAAAAGCTCCCCACTAGCAAAGTTAGATTTTTTTTTTTTTTAAAGGCTTGGAATACGCTTTATGTTCTGCCGGTTCTTTATTCTGTTGCAGTTTTGGACTCAAAAGACAAAATATGGGCTTAGAAGAAATGCTGTATTTCATGGAGTGTATTTTTCATGGAGTTAAATTCCAATAAGCATACATGCTTGGTTGCAGGACTGTTTAAACCAGCCTAACTTAGGGTTGTCATTGTCCTCTCTTCTTTGTACCAACACTGGCCTTTTCTGTTTCTTTTTTTGGGAGTCAGTTCAGCTCCATGAATCATCACAATGAAATTTTTTGGGGGGAGTTGTGTAGGTGTTGGGTGTTTGCTCTGTTTTTTGTGTTTCAGTTTTCTACCACATCAGCTCCCACAGCGGACTGGCTGTTAGGACCTGTAAACAGCTGGGGAGAAAGTTGTGCTGAGAGGAGTGGGAATTCAAAACCACAGTGGTCCTGCCCTAGACTGGATGTGGTTTATTCTTTGGAATTGCAGCCTTAGCAAATATAATGTGCATCTTACTGTTTAAAAATAAAGTTACCTTTTATTTTTGAAAACTACTTTGATAAACTGGAGTCTTGATTGCATAATGTAACTTACAGCTAGCCAGTGAGTATGGCTGTGAAAACCTATCATACTGGCCTTGCTGACTGTATCCATCCTTCCCTTGCATTCCGTATCCTGTCAACCTTACCTCAGCATAGAACTTGGAGACTTTTGTAGTTATTTTCCCTCAGAGGTGAGGCACTGGCCCAGGTCTCCCAGAGAAGCTGTGGATGCCCCATCCCTGGAGGGGTTCAAGGCCAGGCTGGTGGGGCCCTGGGCAGCTGCTCCAGGGGTTGGCAACCCTGCCCACAGCAGGGGGGTTGGAACTAGGTGATCTTTAAGGTCCTTTTCAACCCAGGCCATTCTATGATTCTATGATTATTTTTTCTTTTGCTTCCTTTTTTATCTCATTTTGTTTATGATGGTAAGATTTTCTTTCTTTTGTTATAGTGTGGCTTCATTGCTGTTTACTTGGTCATAGACTACATGGGTTTCCCTCCTATATGTAGCATAGTATTAACGTACTCTCTTAAATGCAGTTTTCCTTGCTCTGAATTACTAGATGGGTTGAATGCTAATCACTGCAGGTAAATTCTCTTGAAGCTTGTCCATACTGGGCCAAAAATACTAGGTTGTTAGCCAATACTCGGGTGTTTCTCAGGGGTGAAGAATCTGTTTGAGACTACTAGCTGATGTTAGTTACTGTTAAAGACAAGGAAAATGGTCTGTGTACAAACTTCTTATTTACGAACTATGGCATGACAGCTTTTCCTCTTCCTAATCACATGCAAAAGTAAAAAGAACAGATTTTAAAAAGAATTAGTAAAAAAGATACGTGCAACCAGGCACTGGGAAACTGGGTGTGCCATTAGGTTACCGGTTATCCATGCAGAGTTACTTGTTTTGTGGGCTGTATGTATATGAGTGAAGACTGCTTCCTAGTTCAAAATAAAAATCAGGGTAGAAAGCAGCTTTGGGTAGTCCTGGTGGACAGCAAGTTTAACGTGAATAGTGCAACCTTGCGGAGATGAATGCAAACAGCATACTGTGCTGAGTTAAGCAAGACTGTAGCCAGCAATTTGAGGGAAGTAATTGTTCCCACTGCTTGATACTTGGGAGACCACATCTACAGTGTTTAGTCCCGTTTTGACTAGACCCTGTTATAATAAAGATACTGATACACTGGAGTGAGCCCGGGGGAGGGCTGCCAGGATGCCTAGGGGACTGGAGCACATAACAAAGGAAAAACTGAGAGGGATGGATGTTCAGTCTAAAGAGAAGGCTGGAGGGACCTACTACTGCTGTCTTCAACTAATTAATGGGAAAGTATAGGGAAGATGAAGCCAGGCCCTTCTCAAAGATGCACATTGATAGGATGGCAGGTAATGGGCATAAGTTACAACAAGGGAAATTCTGAATACCTAAGATAAACACTGGAAGAGGATGTCCAAAGAGGCTGGGGAGTCTGTATCCTTATAGATATTCAAAACTGTTGGATATGACCCTAACAACCTGACTTCAAAGATGGATCTAATTTCTAACTTGTCACTGCTCTGAGCTGGGGTGGATTTGATAAGATGGTATCCAGAGGTCTCTTCCAACATCAACTAGTTATTCTATTAAACTTGCACTGCTTAAGCGAAGTCTGCTATATTATAGTGACCAGGAGGGTGCTCTCCATTGATGTGCAGTGGTTTAATGGAGGTTAATTTGAACACTTCCCCCCCTCCATAACACAAACTAACAATTCATGCTGTTAGCGTAAAATTATTAATAAAATGTAAATGCGTGAAATGCTGTTTGCAAACTGCTTCTTAAAATTACCTTACATGGACCTTTTTAAAAAGTGTGTTTTACAGGGAAGGTTAACTTCTTAACAGAATCGACATTATTGTAGTTAATAAATAAGTCTGTTTCTGAACATGTACTTCTATAGGATGCATTAGATCTAGTAGATCTCATCCTCTTGCATTTGAGATGTCTCTTCTGCTTTCCCATCGCTGGTTGTTTTTTCAGATTTGATTGGTTTATATGTGATTGACTGTACCTCCAATTTCTTGTAAATTTACAGATTTGAAAGATTGCATGCTACTTGTGTATATTGGGTGCTTACAGATTAGTATAGTCACTAATCACAGTACTGTTGCGTGGAAAGTATAGCCAATGCAACTATACCTCTTACAAAAGAGAAATAGAATATTTGCTTAGTTATAGAGCCTTTTCTCATTAGTATCTATGCTAAATTTGTAGCATTTGCTGTAAAACATCTGTTAATGGAGTACTTCCAACCTTGCTTCCTAGAACCTGTAATAATTAAACGCTGTTTTAAAAGGATTATATATTTTGTGTAGTGCTATCTCTATGTAATTTATTGAATGCTAGCAAAAGCCAGGGACTTGATAGATTTGAATTCTCAACTAATCTTCATTGGTCCCTGTGGAGCAAGAGTAAGGCATGTTTTTGTAATGTGTGCTGTGACCCACTGACATTTATCGGTGGCCTATATGCCATTCCCAGTCCAGACATCTAAATAATTTTACTGTTCTGAGATCTGCTTGTGATCTAACCATTCATTATGTATTTTTTTCCTACTGTTACATTTTTAAAAATTAAGATACATCAAATGACAGTTTGGCCTCTACGTTCTGTATTAAGGCTACTTTCTACTACTTACTTTTTAGTGTTTTACTTGCCCTTTTCCTATTTTCATATCTAGCGTAGTGTTTCTCTACTGTTACTGTACTGCTTCCTTTCCACTTAGGTCATCTTTCAAGTCTGTTGCTATGGTCTAGTGTTACCTACTTTCCTGGAAATAGATATGCATTTGGATATAAGTAATAGATAAGCATTTAGGTGTAACTTCTTCTGTGGCTCCTTTGGTTCTTTGTCTTGTTTCACCTTTCTGTTCCATTTATAATAGAGGATATCCTTAAGCAGCATGTTGCGGCTTGAGTAGTAGAGAGAGAAAATTTACTGTCTTATCACATTGCACGTAATAGCTTTTAAAGCTAGAAGCGGTGCTGGGTTCTTGCTGATCAGCACCTTTTCATGATTAAACAGCCATGAAATACATTGAAGGTGTGTGTATAAGTGGAGAGATAGATCAGTAGGTTGCCCCAAGACTTATGATGATTTTGATTTGTAATGAATTGCTATGCCGAATGCTGCTTATTCCCCTGTTCGCTTATGAGTAATCTTGAAAATGATAGGCACTTGGTGTGGATACGCTTGCATTCAGGATTGACTCTGAATAGAATCAAGTTTGAGATTGACCCTGAATTTTGATTCTGTACATGCATTCAGGGGAGCAGTTTTTAGCACTGGAAGACCCAAGGAAGACGCTGTATTGAGTAAAGGTATTCAGATGTTTCTGGAGACATCAGTTGAAAACCAGATGTCAGTGTTCATGTGCAACACTGATGGCTGCAGTGCAGCTGAGATGCTCAGGAGATACCAAAGTTTCCATATTTTCAGTAAGCTTTCGTTTGCATGTAAGTAGTTTCTCTTTTGAATAAACCCAAAACTTACTGACTCAGCTGCTTCAAAATATTTCTTTCACTACATAGATCTTGCCTTTTTACTGTTCTTAGTTGCTGTCTGCTGGTCTACAGGTCTTTGTGTGCGTGTGCTTTTCTCCTAAATTTCATGAAACTTGTGTGACAAATGCATTTTGAGTGTTACATAATGACTTTAGTAAGGTAATTTCTTCAATTTGTACAACTACTTTGAAAATCCGGGGAAAGAATGAAATTTGAAGTAACTCTAAACCTAGTGGAAAATAAATTCTGGAGTAGTGTCTCTAGGCTGAAGTAATAAAATCTCAGGCCTTTGTAATTATGGTTCTTGGACAATGGATAGATTAGATTTCTGGACCTGAACTTAGTACCCTGTTCCTGAAAGCTCTTACATGTGTTCTGAAAAAACAGCAATATAAATATATCAATGGATTAGTGTTGAAAGTTTTCGAGACTCTTGGTTAATATTTATAATTAACTTATATTTTAAGGAAAACCCTTGTCTTACTTTAGTGTTGTGAGTACTTGCACTTCAGTTTAGCCTGAAGTATGCAAGTATTTATGTTGAACTTGCTGGCATGATTTTTGTGTGAAGATGGTAGACTGATGAAATAGTTGTGTCATTGTGGACTTAATGTAGTATGTTAGGTTTGCTTAAAGTCTGATAAGTTTCAGGTACCCTACTGATTGTGACCAGTGGATATACATGTTTTTTAATAGTCTCAGTGCTTGCTTTGTTGTCAGTTCTCATGTGCATTTTGGTGTGTTTTACACAGTATTGCTGGCAGGGTAGTGCAGTTTAGTCTGTGGCTATCAGCTTGTCACTACTGTTCTAGCTGCTAAAATGCACAGAGATTTTTGTTTTTGGGATCTGATCTGGCTGGAAAAGGATTCCAGCAGGAGAGTTTCTGTCTGCTGGATCAACTTTTGTCTGGTGATGTGTGCGGTTGCAGAAACAGCTGTGCTGTGTGATAGCATGACAAAATGAGTCTGTGGACCTTCAGAAGTATTAAAACTTCTGTTAAAGTCAGAGATGTAAAAGTTGACAGTAAGTCAGAGCCACCACATATCTGAGGCATACCTGGGCATAAAATTCAAGGGTTGGTGAAGAGATACCTCTTGGAAAGGATACAAGGAACAAAAAAAAAAAACAAAAAACAAACCAAAACAAAGAAAACCCCACCAAACAAAAAATGGTGAATGTTTATAGTAAGAATGTTCAACAAAACAGTTTTATTGTGTGGTTGCCTGTAGTAAGTTTTGTATCTGATGATGTGGAAGGGCCGTACACCTTCCCCTCTCCCCCCCCAGTATGGTGTTCTGCTCACGTAGGTAGGTAGGTGTCTGTCCATACACAGTGTGTATTATTCACTATGCAAATTGAGACTGGGCTGCAGTAGCCGCATTCAGTTTCAACTTCAAACTAGCTTACATTGTAGCACTTTAAAAATGTTGGATTACTTAAGCTTTTTTAGCATTTTTCAGTCCTTACAAGTGGCTCTAGTTGGGCTGTTAGGCTGCCTCAGTTGCAGTGTAAAGCAGCTCCTTGCCTATGATTTGAATTGCAGTGGTGTACTTTGCTGTTGGGGTGAACTGGGGCATACACTCGTTCAGCCACTGGAGTTCAGTTGATGGTTCATACCCAGGAAAGCCGTGGTACGCAGGTTGCATCTGGTTGTGTAGGGAATGAACATTCCTGAGTCGTAGCAAGATGTTGCAGTATACTGTTAAGCTAGAGAGCTTCTTGATAGCTGCAGTCTTCATAATAGACTGAGTTTTTGATCTCAGGCTTAAGAAAAATCAAGTGATAAAAAGTGACTTTCTGTAATAAGAAAGGATAAGAACTTATGGAAGTAGCTGAAATAAGAAATTAAATGATGTTATGGTCAAAGAAATGTCAGGGTCAGGAACTGATCATTAGAACTGTATAGCCTCACAGAATGGTGAGATGCTTTCAGATCAGTCTCTTGCTTGATTATTTTGGTGAAATGTTGACATCCATCCTCCAGGCCATAGGCCAAAATTCAGATTTTGGGTAAGTGGGTAAAGCTTCCATGAGGCTAGTGACATTTCTTGTGTAAGTGTGGTGGGTGACTGGTCTCATCCCTCCCCTCTGCTCCCCTTCTCTTAGCAGCTCAGCAGCTGAGACTGGAGGGTGTGCTGCAAGCAAACATTGCTGATACTTTGCTATGCACGGAGTGTGGAAATGTAGTTAAAAGGACGCTTTGCCTGTGGTTTGTGGTTTGGTTTTGGATCACAGCTGTTAGTAATTGCATGTAGGTAAAGCAACTTTATAAAGCTGATTTTATGACAGAACTAGTTGAGGATCTTGCTAGCACAGTTACAGCCTCCTGGCCAGGAATGCCTGACCATATGACACTGCCCGCTGCCTTAATTGTAATAATGAGTGTTATCTGTATTATTATTGTTCTTGTTACTATTAGATATATATGTTTCTTAATCCATGAGTGTTTGAATAANNNNTGACCTGGGTGTGTCCTTGACAGCATGAACCTTTACCAATGCATAACCCTTCAGGTTAGTTGGGTTATGACAGTAAGATTATTATTATTCCTCTACTATGTTAGATTAATTTCTGTACTAGGTTAGTAGGCAATCCAGTAACCTGCTTGCAACAGTGATGTCTAATAACAGAAACTTGGCAAGTATAGCATGACTTTTCTACAGGTGTCTTCTGGTTTTCCTCAGCTGACTGGCTGTAGTAGGGTTGCCTTTGGACCACTATGTTTAATAGACACAAGTGCATTAGTTTTCATGTTTGCACAATCCCTGTTTGAACTGGTTGCATTTCTGGCCTCTGGAGCCTTCTACAACAATGACTCTCACAATTAAGAAGAAAAGAAGATGCTTTCTTGCACAGTAGATTACTAAAGCTATTTAATTATTTCCCTGGATGCCTTTGTGTGTTGTAGGACACTGGACACAGCTCTATATATCTTCTATGTATTTTTTTTTCTTGCAGTTTTATCATCTTCCTTGAGTTGTCTTTCTTTTCCAATGAGAAGACTTTTCCTTTAATATAAATTGTTCACATAACTCATCTGTTTTTTCTTTTCTCTGAAAGGGGGGTGACCTGAACATCTTGTTATTAAAAAACATAGTTCACCAGTGTCTTGCTTGTGTAGTGACAAATGTGTTCTGTATTGTTCTTTGGTTCTTCTTTTATATTGTTTTTCCTCTTTGGTTATTGTTGATTTAGTAGATTTGATTTGAAAGAGTTGCAACTTGGATCTCAGACTTCCACTTCAGAGGAATTGCTGTGTATATAGTTACCCTTCTCTTTGTGTTCATTACCTTGCATTTATCGGCAGTGATTTTGCCTACCATACTGTCTGAGTACTCAGGACTGTGACATCCTTCTGTAGTTCTTTATAGCCAGTTTCTGTTTTCATAGAATCATATCACAGAATCATAGAATGGCTGTTTTCAGCTGCTGTGGATGATTTTGTATGATTAGGAAACTATCACTTTGGTAATTACTGTCTCTTCCAGTTGGTTTGTGTATGTTGACCTATATAATTTTATTTTGGAACCCCCTTGGTAATTTCTCCTTATTTTGATAGCAGCAAACAGTACATGATATTTTTGTCTTTAAATAATTACAAATCTTCCAGAGAACCCTTTCTCAAAGCTTTATTATAGATAATTTCCACTGCAGTCTTTAGTGAGGAATATGTTTAAATGCCTTTTGGAAGTCTTCGGAGTTGGTCAGCAAGTGGTCAGCTCTTCAAAAGATCTCTCTGGTAGTCCTGTGAGGCATTACCTTTTCTTTGCAAAATTCATGATAATTCTTTATCCATGATAAAACACTATTTTTTATTTTGTGTATTTATTCCATTGTAGTTTCTATCAGTCTGTTTAGTGATGGAGATAGGACTATAGTCTGTAATTATCTGGGTGATTGTTATCACCTTGTGCTTAAGTAATTGGTTACAGATTCTGAAATATAAAATTTCTGACTGTCTTCAGAAATCTTAAGTGAATGTCACATGGCCCTAGTGATTTTTTTCTAAAATCCTCTTCTGTTAGCACTTTGAGATGACATTTTTCCTGTGACTTGGCCCTTAGAAAGAGAGCTTAGATGTGGTCTTCCCTCATTTTTCCTTACTGAACATCAATGTAAAGAATTTACTCTGTTTTCTGCTGTGGTACAGGCTTCTTGGGTACTTTTTCTTTATTACAATTTTACTGTTTTAGACACACCTTTGCTTTGACATAGCTCGGTAGGCTCTCTTGAATCATGCTTAGCCAAAGACAAAGAATAGGGCAAATGTACATGAAACTTCCCCCTAGTACAATCCTGGCATCTTTTAGCTCAGAGACTTCCTGATAGTAGTCTTCATGGTGTTCTCAGGTCATTGTAGATTGGTTGTATGCTTAATATGGTAAGGCTTTCATGCTCTCATGAAGCTTTTTGTTCTTCTATCTGCTCCACACACTTACGTTGTTCCCCTATTCGAAGTCAAATGTTGAAGTAATGAATTTTTCTTTTTTTTTTATTCCTCTGGGAGTTTAAATATCTGGATAATTACATCTTGAGCTACAATGCGTGGCTCAGAGTTATACCAGGAGTTGGTTTTCCTCCTATTAGTCTTCTAGCTTGGTCTACTGTCTTCCTCTAGTCTGTAGTCTGCACAACATCAGCTGAAGTCTTCAGTTATTATGTTGCAGTCTCACTTGTTCCTCTTATCTCACATGTGCTGTCACTGTTGAGTGGAAATGATTGCTAGTATACCATTGATATGCTATTTCTTCTAGTTTGGAAGGGGACTTTCAATGTAACACAGTACCTGTTGAGGTAAATACGTTAGTGAGGATGCTGTGCTTTCCTAGGAGAAAGCAGTGTTCCTTCACTGAGGTGAATCAGTCACTGTTCTTGTTCCTGTGTTTCCAGTTGATGGAGAGATGTGCAAGAGCAGTATACAGTAGATCTGTACAATATAG